>CAJQZJ010033798.1:2387944-2422209 GCA_907164525.1 Lophiomys imhausi
GTGTGTGTGTGTGTGTGTGTGTGTGTGTGTGTGTGTGTGTGTGTGTGAATGCAGATGCACCTGTGGAGATGAGAGGACAATTTCAGGAGCACACACTTGCGCTGGCACCACATGCACACAATACACACACACACACACACACACACACACAGATGCATGAGTGCGCGCACACACCTTGTTGAGGCAGAGTCCCCCTCGTTGCTTCTGCTTCCCTGAGTATTCCAGGCTAATAGGTGCTTTCAGGTGATTCACCTCCCATCTTGATATAGGAGCGGTGGGACTGCAGATATGTGCCACGACACCCACCTTTTTACACGAGTTCTGGAGACTGAACTTGGATCATTAGGCTGTGAGGCAAGCATACCCACTGGCCATCTTCCCAGCCCTTACCTTGAATTCTCTTTGCCTCTACCTGTCTGTGCTGGGAATGCACATATGAGACACTGGGCCCAACTTTATATATGTATTTTTAGTCTCTGGACTCAAGAAACTCATTTCTCTGGTAGTCTAATATATCACTGTCATTACAGGACCGTGACAGCAGCTTGGGAAGAGGGTGGGAAAGCCACATTGGGGCTCTAGAGACACTACCTCACTGGGCAAAGGCTCTTGCTGCCAAGCCTGATGACCTAAGTCCAAACCTCAGGACCCACATGGTGGAGAAAAGAGCCAATTCTGGCAACCCTCCCCATGCTCCACACAAATAAATAAGTTTTAAAAGCCAAGAACTGGAAACTAATGGTGTCCAGAAACATACAGAGAAAAGGGATGGTCCCTGCCTCCCAGTGCACTTCTCCCATTGGTCCTAGTGAGTTTAGCCCCCCAAGATCTGGGAGACATCAGGGAAAATAGGAGGCTGGAAAGAATTGTTCTCACTCTGAATGAGGTCTTGCTAGGGGGAAAGAGTCAGTATAGGAAGTGGGGAGTACCACATGGTGAAGTTCCTAGACCATAGAGACAGTTGCCTTAGCGAGCTCCTTCCTTCATCAAGCAAATAAATGATTTTACTACTGCATTGGTGTGAAGAATGATATAGTAAGATTAAACCTAAATTGTGTTTGGTTTTTTTTTTCCTTCTCACTTTAAAAGAAATAAACGGTGAAGGTAATACAGAGCCTAGGCATTACTTCTACGGTGCCTGGTGGGCAAGTCAGCTGAGAAGGGGAGTTGGCAGGACTTTAAACAGTTTCTCAAACCAGGGGTGGGGACGTATGCCTATAATCCCAGCATTTAGGAGACTGATACAGTGGATCTGCTGAGTTCAAGGCCAGTCTAAGCTACAAAAATGTCTCTGAGGCCAGTTTTAGTCAGAATGAAAACTTGTTTTCGCTCTCTCTCTCAAGTTGAGAAGGAGAGAGAGAGGCAGGGAGAGGGAATGAGAGAATGAATTCTGGATTGGAACCTGGGACGCTCAGCTGTTTTCAAGCTTGGGGCCTACAGTGATTAAGACCCGATTGAAGGAATGTCCAGAGAAGGTAGAATGGGCTGTCAGCAGAGCGCCCCGCCTACAGGCAGCCTACGGTATCCAGGCCAGCTTTTCATAGCCACCGGAGGCTCTCCTTATCTTGACCCCTTCTCTCCCCATATCCCTCAAACAGGACAAAGTAGTGAATTCACACAGCATAGATGTGTGCACACCCACCTATGCACACAATTAAATTCTGTTATGACTTCTGCCAGATGTGACTGGCGAATGTCTGGGAGACTCTGACAAAGCAGAAGACAAAGCCAATGGTTAAAAGTGCATTATAGGCATTTTGCAAATACAACATTCTAACTGAGACATGCAGCACTTGCCTGTAATCCCAGAACTCCTAGGAAAACTGGGAGACGCAGGTCATCCTAGGCTACATAGTAACATGCTTTCTCAATAATAATAATGATAGTTAATATTATTTTTTAAGTGAAGAATCGACATACTCTAGAAGACCAGCAATACTCTCACACACTCTACAGTAATTAAACATGAGAAACTGATAGGACTTGGGATCTTAAAATGATGCACAGGGTTGAGTTGCATTTGACCTCACAAATTCTGAACACAGACCTGCTTTTCTTTTATCCAAATTAAAACTTAGGGTTCCTTGCTGCTGCAGTTTGGGGCACAGGTGTAACAGGAAGATGAAGATACTGTTTAAGGTGAGGGTGGTTATGTTCAATCCTCACACCCCTGTTGACTTAAAAACAACAACAGGTCTCACTATGTAGACCTGGTTGGCTTTGAAGTTACAGAGAGTCTAGCTCCTATCTCTGCCTCCCAAGTGCTGGGATTAAAGGCGTGGGCCACCACACTCAGTTTATCGATTCTGTTTTGATTGTTTCCAGTTACTAGTTGGCCAAATTCCAGCCTTGCTAGTTGGCTTGACCTACAGCAACTAGCAAGGTCATGAAGCAAAGACCCTGCGGTGTCTTGGGGGCACTCTTCTCAGAACCAACAGACATATGCAGAAGAGCATGCAAGAGGAAATCCTGAGCCTCACTTCGACCCTCGTTGAATGGTTACCCCAAATCCAAGCGCTCAGGAGCCCTGTGCTCCGAATTCATAAAGGGGATATGCAGAAAAGCATGCAAGGGACAGATCACTGAGCCACACTTTAACAGTGGTCCCCAGTCCCAGTGCTCAGGAGCTGCAGCTTACGGAACAGCAATGTAATGCCTAAGAAACGGCAGGTGAGCATCCGACTGCGGGAAAGGTGACTGAGGTGCACAAGTCCATCCTGCTGAGAGTCTTCCGCTTCGCAGGTCCTGGAAGAGAGCACACGGTGAGCACAGGCGGATTCAGGACCTCGGTGCCGCAGTAGCGCAGGGAGAGGGCGCTCTCGGCGTCTCCGCCGCCCGGCGCGCGTCCCCGCCACTGAGCTCCCGCCTCCCCTGAGCTCCTGCGCGCTCGCTTGCTTGTCCCTTGCCGGTGTCGCCACCACTGCCGGGCCATGGGGACCGGCTTTCTGCTGCGGAGCTTCTGGGCCGCGCGTCCGGCGCTGCGGCCTCCGGGCCGCCGCCTCCGCCTCGTCCCCGCGGGAACGCAGCGGCGCAGCTACGCCCGCGGCCCCGCCGGCCTTTCCGCCGACCTGCTCCGCGGGGATAGCTTCGTGGGCGGCCGCTGGCTCCCAGCCCCCGCCACCTTCCCGGTGCACGACCCGGCCAGTGGCGCCAAGCTGGGCACCGTGGCCGACTGCGGGGTGCCCGAGGCCCGCGCTGCCGTGCGCGCCGCCTACGATGCCTTCTGCAGCTGGAAAGGAGTCTCGGTCAAGGTGAGAGCACGCCAGATGCCGTCCCCGGCCTAGCGGGAGGCTGAGATCCCCCAAAGTGAAACTAACTCGTGACCCCTCCATCCCAGTTCCTCGGGGCACACAGAAAGTCAGAGCAACAGCGAAAAAGAGACAAATAAGTTGGGAGCGTGGGGTCTGTTATAATACTGCGACGGGGTGGTACACCATGGCAGGCCCCCAAGCCAAGGTGTGCTCCCCGAGTAGTACATGCCATGCCGCGCAACAGGTCTAGTATAAAGGATTTATTAAAATAGGACGTGGGAAGGGAGTTGGGGGGGGGGGGGGTGGAGGCAGAGCAATGGGGGAAGCTGGAGCTTAGAGAAAGAAGGAGGGAGACAATGAGGGGGCGGGGACAGAGCTTTTATCCCGCCACTCCTGGCGCGCCTGTCAGCAGGTGATGATGTAAGCAATTAGGACCCTGAAGGACCCCTGAAGTCAGACTAGTGGAAACGCCCATAGACTTACAGGGTCGGTGCCCCGCATGTGTCAGATCCCCTGCTTTTAAACCTCAAGTAAGAGAGACTGACAGGGGTGCATTATAAAGTGAACTGCGTAATGTCAGCCAGCCTCAGTGGAAGCTGTATGTAGGGGCTGTATACCTGCATATGTAGGTTGCACATGGGGACTGTGTGTGGCGGTCGTGTCAAGGACACTGAGAAAGGACATGTGAGCTTTGATCAGGGGAGGGAAAAGTCCAGGCATATTCTCTGATTGTGATGAGTAGAGGTGGCTGGACAATGGGGGATAGGTGGTAAGGACCGAAAACTATTTCAGAAAATGTCTTCCTCCTTTATTTATGATATTACCCCTGCAGCCAACCCCGTGAAATCTTGGCTTCCTTATCCTTCACAGCCTCTCTGAAGATAGTTGCCTAGTGATGGGGTACAAGCACCAGAGTCTTAACACCCACCCACCCAGCGTGTAGTTGCTGAGCACCAGCTACATGTCAAATGCTTCTGGAGGTGCTTGGAATGCAGAGTCAAGAAAAAAGGTTGGGGGAGGTTGGAGAGTGGCCCAGCCTTTAAGATGCACTTACTGCTCTTTCAGAGTTTCTGGGTTCAGTTCTCAGTCCTTCATGGCAACTCTCAACAGTTTGTAACTCCATTTCCAGGGGATCACAGGTACTCAGACGGTACACATACATACATGCAAACAAATGCTCACATACATAAAATAAATATAAAGAAAATCTTTTTAAAAAAATAAAAAATGAAAGATCCAGCCCCTTATAGAGCTCACATGATGTGTGTGTTTTGAAGATCCGAACTGCAAGCAATAAACACCTCAGCAAGGAAGTGTACTGGAGGCGATGAATAATGTGGGGGGCAAAAGGCAGATGCAGGCCCAGAGGTCCGAGGGAAGGCCAGTGTGCAGAATAGAGAGAGTGTGGTCACATGTACAGATCTGTGAGGACATCAGAGTACAGTGCCATTTGGGTGGCTTAAATGACAGAATTGTTTCTTACTGCAATCCTGGAGTCCATAAATCAGAGTTCGTGCTGACTAGCTCTCCGAGAACTTTACACGAGTTATAATCATCAGAGAGACAGAGAGGAGGGAGCCTCAATTGAGGAAATGCCTCCACAAGATTGGACTATAGGCAAACCTATCAGACATTTTCTTAATTACTGATTACTGGGGGAGGGTCCAGCTCATTATGGGTGGAGCCACCCCTGGACTGGTAGTCCTGGGTTCTATAAGAAAGCAAACTGAGCAAGTCACGAGGAGCAAGGCAGTAAGCAGCACTCCTCCATTGCCTCTGCATCAGCTCCTGCCTCCAGGTTTCTGCTTTGTTTGAGTTCATGTCCTGTCTGCCTTCGATGATGAGTAGTGTTGTGGAAGTGTGCTGAGCCTGCCAGCTAATCCAAGCAATACCTGGTAGGGGAGTGAAGATTAAGAAAAAGATATAAAGGCAGATAAAGATAAAGAGACAGAAAGATAGACTTTGGGAGGGCAAACAGTAAATACTGAAGCCCTGAGTTTATTATGCAGAGGTTTTTTTATACACTTTCTAGCATGGGAAAAAGGACAAGAAATCCTTCTCAGCACATAACATTCACACAGGAAAAATACTGTTATCCACATTCCTCTTTACAAGAATGAAAAACATTAGCTTGCAGGTACAAGACCACAGCGCACCTCCTCCTAAAGTCAACAAAACCTTATCATAACTTGGCAGATCATCTTGTATTTCTCCACAGATGTTCAATATGCTTAGAGCCTTTGCAAATGGCTCCCGACAGAAGTGTAAGCAAATAAACCCTTTCCTCCCCAACTTGCTTTTGGATCGTAGTGTTTTGTCACAGCCATAGAACCCCTAAGACATAGGTCAAGATGGTGGCAGGCCTCTCTGAGGCCTCTCTCCTAATCTTGTGGACATTGTTCTTTTTTTCTCCACATGGTCTGTGTGGTCACCTTCTTCTGGGGCCAGTTGTTGACTGAAGGCCTAGCTGAACTTAATCACCTCTTTAAAGACTTTATCTCCAAGCACAGTCTCATTCTGAGGCAGTGATGGGGTGAGTCCAGACTTCAACACTTCACCCTAAGTGGGGACACATTTCCTCCTGTAGCCTTCCTGAGGATATAAGATATAAGGACTAAGAGAGGTAAGGGGAAATCCTAAGCAACTCAGGAACATGACTGCTCAGCTTCCAGAACAGCAAGGAGGCCCTTGCAGACCATAGTAGATCAAGAACTGGGAAGAGATGCAGGAAGCTGTTGTAGAGCCTGGGGAGGAAGGGGCTGCTTCATTCGGGACCTGTGGACCACCCAAGGACTTCCGGCTTTACTTTGACTGAGGGTGGTGACAAGAATACTGTAAGATGAGAGTCTGTAAAGAGGGTTGTGAAGGAAGAACAGGCCTGTTCAGAAGAGTTAGTAGCCTGCACTTGTTTTTGTTTATTTATTTGTTTTGTTTATACAGAAATTCCTGAGGCAGGCTAACTTTATAAGGAAAATAATTTTATTTTTCCTATGGATTTAGCTGGTGGAAATCCAAGATCAGCAATAGCCTGTACTGTTTGGAGGCCCATGGGACCTCAGTGGCGAACAACTCCGAAAGATGTGACCCGTTCTTAGCACTGGGCCCTTTGTTTGTCAGCCTGCGGTACCTAGTACAGGCATTGCCATCCTGTTAGAGGGTAACTTCATTTTAAATCTATCTATCATCTATCTATTGAAGCTTCTACAGTAGAATGTCGGTTTCCATATGACTTCTTAATCCTCACTCCCCTACCAGGTATAATAGCCAGTGCTATTGGTTTCCTCCCAGAAGTTGATGGTGAGACCCTATTGCTGAAGACACCAAATATTTGACTTATAAGACTTAAAAGTTTCAAGTTGTTACTGATCCAGAAGTCTCACCTCTACTGGCTATGGCTGTCATGGTGATGGACAATGCTATGAATGTATGCTGGCTTTACTTTTTGTCAACTTGACACTAGTAAGCCCACCTGAGAAGAAGGAATCCTAATAAAATGATTGGCCTATAGGAAAGCCTGTAGGAGATTTCCTTGATTGGTATGAGAACCCATTGTGGGTGGTGCCACCCCTGAGCAGGTGGTCCTTGGGTGTATAAGAGAGTAGGCTGAGTAAGCCATGAGGAGCAAGCTGGTCAGCAGCACTCCTCCATGGCCTCTGCATCAGTTCCGACCTCCAGGTTCCTGCCTCCAATTCTTGCCCTAACTTCCTTTGATGATTGACTGTGATGCAGAAGTGTACGATGAAATAAACCCCTTCTTCCCCAAGTATGGTCATGGTGTTTTAGCACAGCAATAGAAAGCCTAAGACAGAAATTGGTACCAGATACAGGTATTGCTGTGACAGACCTAAGTGTTTTGGGGAGGTCTGTGGTACCATTTAAACTTTGGACAGGAAAAGCCATTGAGTGCTTAGAGCTCAGTGGGCTGTTCTGTAGGAGGTTGGAAGCTAACGTTGAAAGCAATGCACATGATGGAAGCCTGGCTTGTGAACTTCCAGAGGGAAGTTTAAAAATCCCTTAAAGACTCTATCAAAGCCATTTATATGGTATCTTGAATTAAGAGCTACTGAAGCAAGACCTTTTCTTTGCTGAGACAATCAATGCTGGTCAGCAGAAGCTGAGAAGTTAGTGGTGGTTAAAAAGAAACCAGCAACATTGAGATGAAATGTCCTGGGGTTATTTCCTCAGGGTCAGCATACAGAAGCTGTGGTCCAGAGTGGGGTGGGGGTTCTATGGCATGCTGGAAGCCAACTTTGGTAGCGCATAAGAGTTACCCAGGTGGTAGTGGTTTTGAAGGCATTCAGGGGTCATTGAGAGCAGCTGAGGCTTGATACTATGTGGCAGGGCTGGAGTCCCTGCAAAGAGCCCATGTGCAGCAGAAGACTTTGAGATCTCATTTTGGAGATGCCAGTAAAATAGGGCATCTAGGTGTCACCAAGGACAACAGCAACTGTGCAGTGGAACCAGCCTGAGCCTGCCTGAGCCTGCAAGATGAACTGTGGAGCTTTGGTTTTGCTCTGATCTGATTGTAACTGCACCTGGTTCTTCCCTCCTGAAATAAGGTATTTAACTTAGTTTTGGTCTTATAGGAGCTTACAGTTAAGAGACTTTGGAAATTTAGAGAGATTTTGGAATTTTACAAAGATTTTGGATATTTAAAGAGGCTTTGGATATATCAGAGTGAGTTTTGGATATTTTGGAGAGTTTCAGTGTTTTAGAGTGACTTTAAAGAGCCGGGCGGTGGTGGCGCACGCCTTTAATCCCAGCACTTGGGAGGCAGAGGCAGGCGGATCTTTGTGAGTTCGAGGCCAGCCTGGTCTATAAAGGGAGTCCAGGACAGCCAGAGATATTCAGAGAAACTCTGTCTCGAAAAACCAAAAAAAAAAAAAAAAGTTTTAAAGAAACTTTTGAAGTGTTGAATTTGGAAAGGCTGTACAACTTTTAAAAGTAAAAATGTCTTACCTTGTAAGATTTATATTTACACCATGTCCAGAAAACATCAAGAAAGGAAAGATTGTGGCTAAAGTGGTGTGTTTGTGTGTGAAGTGGACAAAGAGTCAATTGTGCTGGCTAGCTTTATGTCCACTTCACACAAGGTGGGTCATCTGGGAAAAAGGAATCTTAATCAAGAAATGCCTCCATAAGATTGTCCTGTAGGGCTTTTTTTTTTTTTTTTTGATTATTGATGTGGAAGGGTCCAGCCAGTGGTAACCCCCTGGGAAGTTGGTCCTAGGGTGTATAAGAGAGTGAGCTGAGCAAACCACAAGGAGCAAGCTAGTTAGAAGCCCTCCTCCATGGCCTCTGTGTCAGTTCCTAGGTACAGGTTTCTACCTCCTGCTCATGCCCTAACTCCCTTTGATGATGGGCTGTAAGATGAAATCAACCCTTTTGGGTTGCTTTTGGTCATGGTGTTTTAGCAGTAGCAACACAGGCCATAGGATAGCACATTGCCAGAGAAGAAAGTAATTCTCAATCTTACCCAGATGTGAACCATGAAAGCTACAATAACAAATGGGCTGGCAAGACACGCCCACTGGTACAAGTAGTGGCACAAACATCATGGGAATAACCAACCACTTTCTGATTGAATTTAAGCCCCACTTCACAAGATGAAACCCATACTGGCACCATTGTCAGGCCAAGAACCTGTGGGAGAACCTACTACTGTTATTCTGTTAAGTGGACATAGTATTAAACTCATTCCTAATGACTTACTGTGATATCCACAGATTAATGCATGTCTTAACACTAGTCAGAGAAGTGTCTGTGTTCAGTAGATGGTGATTAGCACAGAGGCCAGCCAGTGGCCAAGGTGCAGTGAATAGGAGAGTGAGAAATGCTCAGTTAGGGAACTGGGACATCTATATTGCATCCCTTCTCCCAAAGCTCAGGGGTCATTTAAGAAGAGGGAACAGAAAGACTGTAAGAGCCACAGCTGGAGAACAAGGACATGGAAACATTGTCTTCACACACAGCAGGACAGCTGCATACATGAACTTACAGCAGTTGTGAGTACACGCTTCTGCCCTACACAAGCTCAAACTGGACCAAATCTCAGCAGATTGGGGAGATGGGACTTTCACACCCATGCCTAGCCAGGAAGGTATTGCAATTGTTGGAAGAGAGTGAGTCAGTTTTCCTTAAGAGTGTTACCCCTGGTAAGTCAGCCACACTCCAGTGGAGGGCCACACACCCAAGAATATACAGGAAGCACACACTGGACTTGATGGGTAAAGAAAAGAAAAACAGAACACAAAGTTGGGTGGGTAGGATAGGCGGGGTGGACCCGAGACAACATAATCAAAACATACTATATGAAATTCTCAAAGAATTAATAAAAATATTTTTAAAAATAAGTTTACCATTCAAATCTATAATTATAATTAATAAAATAAGTTAGAATAACAAGTTGAACCGGTTACTGATTCACATACATATGAAAAGTCCAATATCCACCGGTCCTCATAGATTTGGCCCCTGGTAAAGACCCCGGTGGTGGATGGCATCATGGTAGGGGAATGCCTAGTCATTTCTCCAGACAGAAAGCTGGAGAAAGTGACTCGGTCATAGAGCTTGCTTTCATAACAACTCACTTTTGGAAAAGCTAACTCCAGGGGCCATCAAGGTAGCTCAGTAGATAAAGGCAGTTGCTATACACATCTGGCGACAAGAGTTCCATCCCTCAGAACTCACAGAAAAGTGGGAGAGAACCAACTCCACAGAGTTGTCCTCTCTGGCCTCCACATATGCTGTCCAGCACACCCTTTAATAATGGTAATAACCAAATATTAAAAATATATCTAACTCATGGTCCGGTGAGTACTACTTTAATCCCATCTGAGGGCATTCAGACCAGCCGCTGCCTTGTGTCGGCATCACACTGAAGACTGAGCCTCCAGCACAGGAACCTGGGATTGGGCAGTTAGGGACACACTCAAAGCATACCTGAGGACATTGCTTGAATTAGGTGGGAGGTCACGATGGCTCAAACTAGGCAGAGGTAGTGTCAAATGGTCCCATGAAGGATGTGGTTAGATTGTAGAACCGACTGTATTCACTGATGCATTATTAAGGACTGTGTAGGAAAGGAGTCAGTGATGACACCAGAGTATTTGGTCTAAGCAGCCGTTAAGGACAAAGTCACCACTCACTGCTAGGGAAGGACGTACGTGGAGCAGTGTTGGGTGAGACGTCAGAGCTTAGTTCAGGAGCCATGGCTCTGATGATGGACTGTCCTATGGACACCCAGGTAGGGGTCTGGACAGATGAGCTGGAGTTTGAAGGTGAGCCTGGGCTTGAGAGGCAAATACTAAAGTCACCATGCTGGTGCTGCAGGTGCACTCAGCTGTGGGCATGATGGTGGGGAGCAGGGCAGACCTGATACCTGAATGCCCAAGCATCAGTTTTTTTTCCCCTAGCATCATTTCACAGAGTCACAGTGGCTTGCCAAGATCAAGGGCACCACATAGTGGTGTCACAGTGCAGCGGTGCAGGGAACGTTTCCAGTCGTATGGGTAGTTTAGCAGCCAACTACCTGGTGTAGGGGCCCCCCCCTCTCAATTTGACAACATCATCCGGTCGTCCAACCATGGCCTCCATCTTAATCCATGAACGTGTTTCAGCTCCAAGATTACAAGAACTTGGGAGTTCTTACAGAAACTTCCTTCTTGAAGAAGGCATTCCTGGATGCTGGAACATTATTGAGGGAGAAGTTCCACAGATTCCCTGGAGGAAACAGTGGGGCACAAAGGCAGGGAATGAGACTCACCCTTGCTTCCCCTCTTGAGTCTGTACTGGCTGTCTCTCTCCCTGAGTGCGAACTCGATTCCCTTCCCTAAGCCCATTCTACAATATACCCCACCACCACCACCACAATTTACTTGCTCCTGAAGACCTAGCTCATGGATGGATAACTTCTGCCCCGAGGCTTATCAGTTACTCAGCCTTCATTTTCTCCTTTCTCTGAAGCAGCAGAACTGGTCCATACACTTCTTCATCAGTCTCACACCTTTCCTTTCATGTGTTTACAACCTTTTCCCACCTGGTAAACTAGAGGGTGTGTGTTAGTTAGACAGAATATCTGACAGAAGCAACCTAAGGGAGGAAGAATTGAATCTGGCTCACCGTTCATTGGATTTGGGCTGTTTTGGTAGGAAAGGCATGGTGGCACAGCTCCATAGTGGCCGGACTGACTGCCTGGTGATCTCCACATGTAGCCACTAGACCAGGAAGCAGAGAACAGTACCAGAAGTAGGTCCCGGCAGTAACCTGAGATTATTAGTTACTTCCATATCCCACATACACTGACAATGTTTAGGTTTGCCCAAAAATTCCCAGGTATCAAAAACATTGTCAGGTAAACAGCCACATTTGATCACCTGGAAAGAGAGACAATACTAGGTAAGGTTTAAATATTTACTTCCCACTTTATAAGGTGTTTGATATTATTACCTGTAAGTGTTGTCGCCAGCAACTTCTCAGTTGTATACCAACTGTACAGGAGGCTGGGAGTCAGAGGGATAATTTGTTCCTCTGTCTTTTCCAGGTTCCAGAAGTTTCCCATATACCTTGACCCATGGCCTTTTGTCCCTCTGACCTTTGGTTTTCTGGTAGCATCAGATCTTCTGACTGTCTTATTACAGTCACTCTCAGGGTGGCATTGGGCCTATTTGAGGAGCCAGAGTAATCTCCACTTCCCGACCTGTGATCACATTAGCAAAGTTCCTTTTGCCACCTAAGGTAGCAGCCACAAGTTCAGGAACTGAGGCTGTGGATAACCTTGAAGGCTAAGTACTATCCCTGGTGCTTCCTAGGTGATGTGTTTAGTCTTTTGAAGATCCTTTGAGGTGGACATGTGAGTCATGCTGTGGGTGAAGAGACTGGGTAGGTCTAGTGGAGGAGCTGGGATGGGGCCACATGTTATCATCCACTCTTCTGCCTTTCTGAAACCCTATTTGAGTGTGGCATGTCCACACAGCCCCATAGTTAGGGCACACAGGCGATCTTCAATGTATTAGTCAAGTTAGGATTGTTCCACTTTAGGATGGTTTGAGATCAGTACTTACTCAGTGGAAGGTATTTATGAAATTGAGGCTTTTGATCTTTTCTGGGGCCAGCCCAATGCAGTGGGTCTACCTCTTCCTGCTAGCCCACAGTAACAAGCTGCAGCTCTCAGACTACTGTGCAATGAGAGGAAGCAGTCAGTTCTTGACCTTTTTTTTTTTTTTTTTTTTGGTTTTTCAAAACAGGGTTTCTCTGTGTAACAGCCCTCGCTGACCTGGAACTCACTCTGTAGACCAGACTGGCCTCGAACTCACAGAGATCCACCTTCCTCTGCCTCCCGAGTGCTGGAATTAAAAGCGAGCGCCACCATGTCCAGCCATTACAGACAGCTATGAAGTGTCATGTGGGTGCTGGGATTTGAACCCGGGTCCTTTGGGAGAACAGCCAACACTCTTAACCGCTGAGCCATCTCTCCAGCCCCAGCTCTTGACTTTCTCCTGGGCTGCTGAGCTAGGCTGCTTAGGTGGTCCCTGTGTTAGGAGCACTTTCGTTACAAACAGAGAGCTGTCTCTGTCAGCATTCTCCAACTGGCATAGCAAGATGCTGCCAACGGGGAGCTTAGCAAACAGAATGCACTCTCATAGAGCTAAAGTCGAAATGTCTAAATGCTGGTGTTCCAGCAGCAGCTTCTTCTGAGGACTGTGAGGGCAAGATTTATTCCAGACCTTTCTACATGGTTTATAGATGGCTGTTTCCCCATATCTCTTGGGTGATCTTTCCTGGATGTCTTTTGGTGTCTGTGCCCAAACTCAACACATACACCCTACTCCTCCTCCCCCTTTTCACTATGTATTCCTGGAGCCCACAATGTAGATACCTGGCTTCAGGCTCATAGAGAGCCACCTGCCTCTACCTTCTAAGTTCTGGAACTAAACACATGGGCCACCACACCCAGCCACACCTTGTTTTTAGAATGACACCATTAATATTAGATTAGTATGAACCTTAAGGACCTCATTTTATTTTGCTGCTTCTATAAAGACGCTGTCTCCAGATAAGGTAGCGTTCTGAGCCCTTGGGGCTTACCTGTTGGAGGTAGACACACTTCAGTCCATTCTCTGTATGCTAAGAGCTTTGCTGTGAGGACTATTCATGACTTTCCCCAATTTATGTAAAATTCAACCTGGGTATTGCATTTTCTTTTTTTTTTTTTTGGTTTTTCGAGACAGGGTTTCTCTGTGTATCCTTGGCTGTCCTGGACTCACTTTGTAGACCAGGCTGGCCTCGAACTCACAAAGATCCGCCTGCCTCTGCCTCCCAAGTGCTGGGATTAAAGGCGTGCGCCACCACCGCCCGGCTTGCATTTTCTATTCAAAGGCAGAATCTTACTTTTAAAAAAAATATTTTATTTTTAATTATGTGTAGTGTGTCTGTGTGTGCTCACATACATGTATCTGTGTGTGTATGTGTGTGTGTGTGTGAGAGAGAGAGAGAGAGAGAGAGAGAGAGAGAACCAGTGCCCACAGAGGCTAGAGGTCTCAGATGGACTTATATGTAGTTTTGAGCTACCCGACTTGGTAGGTGGGAAGAGAACTTGGGTCCTCTTCAAGAACAATATTTGCTTTTAACTGTTGAACTGTTATGCCAGTCCCAAATCTTACTTTTTATTTCTATAGTTCTGCTATTTTAGGTCCTCTCATTCTTTCTCAGACTAAACATGGTACCCATTCACAGCACATAGCAGGCCTCTGTCACTATTGCCCTGAGACAGGGTCGTATGTAGCCCAGGCTGGCATCAAACTTGGCATGTAGTCATTAGTGCCCTGGTCCACACCTCCCAGGTACTGGTCATGTTCCGCCATGCCCAGACTTATGCTGAGTTGGGAATGGAACCCAGGGCTTCATGCATTCCAGACAAGCACTTTACCAGCTGTGTCATATCTCCAGGCTCATTGACACATTTGTATTCACTCTCAGAGCCAGGTCCCCTGGATTTCTATATGTTCTCTCTCGTCTGGGTGAAAGAACACTTGGTGCTGTATGAAGTGAGAATAGGAAAATGTAGTACAATAGTAGTGTACTTTCGAGGCAGTTTCGGTACCTATCTTCTCCCAGAGACTTATCCTCAGCAAAATCCTTGAGGGGTGAGAAGATGTAGCTTGTTAGCCTTTCCAGAATAGCAAAGGGACACTCCAGAGGGCTCTCTGTTCACAAGTACAGAGTAATTACAAAAAGTAAAAATGTAGACTTCAGAGTGGATTACGATGTCAGAATGACATACTAGGTTTGCTGATTGCACTGGGTGCTTATTCAAGCAGACGAGAGCGAGTTTCATATTCTCCTTGGCCAAGGGATATGACTTATTTGGTAGAGAACTTGCCAAGCATGCTTGAATCCCTGGGTTCAATCCCCAACTCCCTATAATCCAAGCGTGTGGAACACACCAATAGTCCCAGCACTCGGGAGGCAGAGGCAGGACAATCAGAAGTTCAAGGTCATGCTCTGGTATATATCCACCATTGAATTCATACAGACTTGCCTCAAACTTCTGGACTCAGGCAATCCTCCTGCCTCAACTTCCTCCTTGGTTTCATGGGGGCTTCTTCATACATGCGTGTCATTATACCCTGCTCCAACTCGTCCCCTTCCCTCTCTACCTTTCCCTGCCAGATGCTAATCTTTTCTGGAAAAAGCACCTGTAAACAAACCCAAAGATGTTTTACCAGCTACTGCAGCATCCCACAGCCTGGTGAAGTTGACACTTGAGGTGAACTGTTCTACCCAGGATGAGGCTGCACACATAGCTGGTACTGTAGGAGGGTAAAGCTCATTGAACCATCTTCTTGTACTTCCCAGTTCATTGCTTCTCTGCCTCATTTCTTTTCCAGGAGAGGAGTTCATTACTTCGTAAATGGTACGACTTAATGATGCAAAATAAGGACGACCTTGCCAAGATCATAACAGCTGAGTGTGTGAGTTCAAGATCCTGGCTTGTGGCTGTGACGAAGAGTGCTAGAATGGTTAGACCAGAGCGTGAGAAAATGCCTGGCTTCCCTTGTCTGCTGTTCTGCAGCTTAAGAACATGGGATCCTTTGATGATGAGGGATTGAGTCATCATGGTGCTCAGAAAACACATTTGCTAAAACAAAATTTATGCGCTCTAGTATACTTGTTGCTAATTTGCAAAAAAAAAAAAAAATTAGATTTAAGAGAGCTGGAGAGATGACTCAGCAATTGAGACCATGCATTACTCTTGCAGGTGACCCAAGTTCAGTTCCCCAAACTCACATTAGGCAGTTCACCAGTATCCATAACTCCAGCACCAGGGGATCTAATGCCGCGTGTGCACGCACAGCCCTACAGACACACATAGTGAAAAATAACAAAGGTAAATTTTTAGGAAATTGGTTTGTTTGGAGCTATATAGACACTGATTTTTTAGAACATTCTAAGCTTTTTATTTTTTAAGATTTATGCTACTATTCATATGTATGTATGTAGGTGAGTGTAAATACCAGTAGAGGCCAGAATAGGGCATTGAATCCCCTAGAACTGGAGTTGTAAATGGTTGTGAGCCACCATATGGGTGCTGGGAATCAAACCCAGGTCCTCTAGAAGAGTAGTCAGTGCTCTTAACCACTGAGCCAGTTTTTTTTTTTTTCTTTTTAAGATATATGTTTTAAGCCGGGTGGTGGTGGCGCACGCCTTTAATCCCAGCACTTGGGAGGCAGAGGCAGGCGGATCTTTGTGAGTTCGAGGCCAGCCTGGTCTACAAAGCGAGTCCAGGACAGCCAGAGATATTCAGAGAAACCCTGTCTCGAAAAACCAAAAAAAAAAGATATATGTTTTATTTGTTTGTTGAGAATTTCATCCATGTATACAATGTATTTTTATTCTATCAGTCTCTTTCTTCCCCCATCCCAACTCCCCTGGACCCCCTTAACATGTTCTCATGTCCCCTCCCAACACCATGTTCTCTTAATTTTACTTTTAATGACCTCAGTCCAGCTAGTGGTAGTCACAGGTGTCAGGCCACACACTGGGGCATGGGTGGCTTTCTCTTCATATAAACATTACTCCCCTTCTACAGAAGCCATTAACTGCTTCTGTCTCCTCAGCCAGCCCCGGGGCTTATGGTCCCTGATGCTGGAACTTTGACTGGCTGGCTCTTGTGCAGTTCACTTCACCTTCTGTGAGCCAGTGACTTTCTTCTAGTAGCCTGTTTTTAGTTTTGTATTATTTTTAAGTTTGTATACTGCACCATTAGTTCATTCACAGAATAAGAGCTATCACACCGTGACTTAATACTCGGGAAACCTTAGACTGCGCAGTGCTCTGTCTGCCCCTAATCTGTGAACACATGCGGGTGACTCTCCTAACCTCCATCATTCAGTTCCAAAGACTCTGCCAAAGTTAGTCATTTCCTAGCAACCTCCAAGCTTTGCATTGTGAAGCTTTCTCTCTCTCTCTCTCTCTGTCTCTCTCTCTCTCTCTCTCTCTCTCTATATATATATATATATATATAGCTTCAAATTACGTGGAAACGCAGAGCTTTTGATGACACTGATGATGATTACTCGAAGGCAATGAATGCACATGACCTTTTCTGGTTTGACTTAGGGAAAGCCACTGAAAGAGGCCCAGGGAGAAATTCTGTATTCAGCCCTTTTCCTAGAATGGTTCTCGGAGGAGGCTCGCCGTATTTATGGAGACATCATCTATACCTCTGCCATGGATAAGCGTGGGCTGGTCCTCAAGCAGCCCATTGGTGTGGCAGTAATCATCACGCCGGTATGTAACAAGGCCAGCACAATCCCACAGTGTGGTGGGTAGGGGGGTGGAAAGCAATCTTTTTCCTGGTGAACGGGTGTGCCCATCTTGCTAGTTTTGCCACCTGTCCTTGGTTTCCTTATTCCCTTCCTGGATATAGAGGTGTGTTTCTGCATTCTCTGTGACAGTGTCAGGTGTAATGACATAAGTGGGAATACATGTTTTCCTGATGCCTTCAAAAACAGGGTGACCTGCAGAAGCTTTTCCAACCTGACATGGAGACTCCATGTTGGTACTGCCTAACTCCTCTGAAAAGACCTTTTAAAATCTTGTCATCTTTAATAGACTTCAACGGGGACATTTACTTTGGCTTTTTATTTGTACCATTATTGAAGAAGTAAAGTTTACTTTGTGATTATTGTCAGTAGCAGAATGTTTGTGCTTCTGAGGGCAGGCACAGGGCCAGGTTCTGGAGGTCCATGGGCTATGGATTACGATGCTGCCTCTGGGGCTGGAGAGGCAATTCCATGGTTAAGAGCACCGGCTGCTCTTCCAGAGGACCTAGGTTCAAGTCCCAGCACCCACCATGTGGCTCACAGGTGTCTGTAACTCAGTTCCAGAGGATCTGACACACTCACACAGAGATACACAAAAATAAAATTTGAATAATAAGTAAATAAATAAATGCTGCCTCTGCCCAGATGAGTTTGCAGTACACTAGTGGACACCAGGTTCCTGTCCTCAGCCCTTCCTGAAGGGGCTTGGTGCCAACTTCTCTCCAGGGTCTCCGCCAGCTGTTTTCAAGGTGACCTTGCTTTCTGACCTTCCCTGTTCCACAGTTTCAAATAGAGTCCTCCTTGCTACCTGGACTGATGAAGCCCACCCTGAAGCTCAGTATTGCTGGCTATGTGGCCTTGGGCAAGTTATTTGACTGTGCTGCCTCAATTTCCCCAAATTGTAAATGAGTTAACAAGAACTATGAGCTCGTTAAGTTACCATGAGGACTTAGTTCATTTCAAAGTGCTTAGAACAATTCCCGAGACAGAGTACGCACGATATGAGACAGAAGAGTTTGTTAAAATAAAAGGTCCTTTGGGGCCGGAGAGATGGCTCAGCAGTTAAGAGCACTGGCTGTGCTTCCAGGGGATCCGAGTTTGGTCCCCAGTACCCACATCACATGGCTCACAACTGCCTGTAACTCCAGCTCCAGGAAATCCAGTGCTGCCTTCTAGCTTCCTCGGGCACTTGCACGCATATATCATACATATACACATGTGCACATAAATTTTAAAGACGATGTAGATTTGTTGATATCTATTCCCTGTAAATATTGTGTCAAAGAAAGTAAATCATCAACCATTTTCAAAATCACATCACCAGTATTTTATTTAAAGAGCCTCAGAGCAAATCTAGCTCAGTCCCTGTGTTTATAGATGAAGTTTCATTAGTACACATGGGGTCCATTTGTGAGCCAGTTTTTATGAGGCAACTGCAGTGGGGCAGAGGTCTGACAAGAAACTATACATCCTACAAAGTATGGCCCTCAAGGAACAACACATTGGTCTAGGTAGTTTTGAACTGTATCAAACTCCCAGACTGTGGCCTGCTTCTGTGAACCTTGACCTCCTGAGTCCCTCAAGCTGACCAGGGTCAGGTGTTCTGAGAGCTGGCCTGCATAGCAGCAAACAGGTTTGCCAGTCGGTTGGGTTGTGGGATGGTGATTGATTCTCTGCCCTGCCTTGTCTTGGATCCTGAGGCAATACACTCATATTCTTCCTCCATTCTTCCAGTGGAATTTTCCTAGTGCCATGATCACCCGGAAAGTGGGGGCCGCCCTAGCAGCTGGCTGCACTGTGGTGGTAAAACCTGCTGAAGACACACCCTATTCTGCCCTGGCCCTGGCTCAGGTGAGTTTCTCTGTTGGCACACAACCAACCAGGTGACCAGGTGGATGCTTCTCAGGGACAGGAAGAAGCAGTTTTGGAACTTCCTCCTCTGCCTGTGTCTCCCAGTTTGTGCAGAGTACCTGTCTTTGTCCACCAGCAGCCATTTCTATATCACATGCTGCACTCTTTAGTAGAAAAAAAATGGAAGGGAGATTTTCAGATATCTGTTGGCCACATTTTGATACTCAAAAGTAATATTGCTCCATCATCATTTTTCATTGCATTAAAAATGTGGGTGTTTCTCACATTTAGGAGCTTTCTTTTACTTTTTTTTTTAAAGATTTATTTTTGTTTATGTGTATGTTTGTGTTCTGTGTGAGTATATGCCATGTTTGTGCAGTGCCTGCAGAGGCCAGTATGAGGTGTTGGCTCCCCTGGTGTTACAGGTGGTTGTGAGCTATCTGATGTGGGTGCTAAGAACCTAATTTAGGTCCTCAGGGAAAGTAGCTACTGCTTTGAACCATTGAGCTATCTCTCCAGCCCCAAGCTTTCTTATTCACTACACCTGATCCTGGCTCAATCTGTATTCAGTCACATCCTCTTACCTTTCTGCTTAAAACTCTCAGGTGGCTTCGTGTGTCACCTGCTGTAAAATACAGATTTACAGCAGTAGCCTTCAGGGACCTATGCCACCTCCCATACTCCAGCACCCTCTGACTTGTCTTTATTTCAGAGTCCTTATTCTTCTGTTTGAGCCACTCTGGCCCCTGCCACCCCTTATATCCCCCACCCTCACCCTCAGCTCAGGCACTGAACCAACTTTTTCTTCTGAACTCTCTTCCCCAGATGCTCCCATAACTTGCTTCTCAATGTACTTTTAAAATGTGTATTTACTATTGTGTTCGTGTACATGCTGAGGGATGGACACATGTAACTACACTCATGTGGAGGTCAAAGGGCAACTTTGTGAAGTCCACCCCCTGCTTCCACCTTTCTGTGGGCTCCGACTCAGGTCTCCGGGCTTGTACAGCAAGCATTTTACCCACTGAGCACCTTGCCAGCCCTCTTCGTGTCTTCGTACTCCACTACATAAGGAATAATGAAGGGATGGAGCTTGTACTCAGCCTCCCCTCCTGTCAGTAAGAAGTGATGGACATTCACCCCAAAGGGATCTCTTTGGCATATTGGTCATTGTGAGATGCAGGAAATGTAACTTCAGAAAGTTTTACTACAAGTAACAAGCCAGAAACATACTTTTTGGAGGGAGCACTTCACATACTGGAAAATATCATGGGTTACCAGAGACTGGAGCACGAGACTGCAGCGAGCCAGGATGATCCCTCAGTGAAATAACTGTAGTAGCCTTTGTAGCCTCCCCATCCCCACTTGTCTCTCTATAACGTTCATAGAATATGCTGTGCTATCCAGAGGTCCACATGTCCTGTCATTCCTTCACACATTTATTGTTCTTTCTCTAAAGAGTATACGCGTACCATGCTGCAGTAATTTTCGCAGACTTTACTGCCTTGTGATGGTCACTGTACACATACAATAACTTTTATGCTTTTCTTTTGTCAATCAACTTTTGTATTCACTGGGATTGTACATCCAGTCAGAGGACTCACAAAAATACTAACTGTCACCAGCCTGGTGATACAAGCCTTGAATCCCTTCTAATCAGGAGGCTGAACAGATTCCAATGTTCATGGCTAGTCTGGGCAACTTAGAGGGACACCGTGGTTATTTGAATGTAAAGTGTTCCCCACAGGCTCATGTGTTTGAATGCATGGTCCCAAGCTGATGGAACTACTTTAGAAGGTTGTGGGTCCTTTAGGCAGTAGGGCCTCACTGGATGAAATGTGTCTTTGGGTGGAGTCCTCAAGGTTCTCTAACATGGCCCCACTTCCTGTCTGCTGCTCTGTTTCTGTAGATGCAGTGTTAACTCATGTTTTTACATCTTTGCCTCCCTGCCATGATGGATTACATACATCTCAGCTTAAACTATAGCTAGTATAAACTTAACCTTCCTCAAACTGCCTCTGGTCAGGATTTGGTCACAACAATGAGAAAAACAAGGACTAGTGGCTGTGTCTCAAAATAAAATGTGAAAACCAGAGCTGGAAATGTAGCTCAGTGGTTGGGTTCTTGCTTAATGTGCACGAGGTCCTGGGTTCAATTCCTAGTACCACAGAAACAATTACTAATAATAGTAACAAAAGAGTTCCAGGTCTACATGCCCATGGCTGCAACCAGTACATGCTTGCTTTATCTTCTTCCTCTCCCTCCTTATCCATATAATTTAGTTCTGTAAGAAGCTGTGGTTTACATACACTAGCACTTGGTTGATGTGTCTCTGGCTGTTTTGTCTTGAATTTTTGTGTTAGGCAGCTTTCTGTCACTGGAGTGAAACACCTGAGATATGAAGAGGAAAGGTTTATTTCATTCAGAGGTTTTTGGAAGTTCCAGGCCATGATCCCTCCTCCTCTTTCTCTGTGCCTTTGGTAAAGCATCATGGTAAGAACAACATAGCAAAGCAAAGTGTCCACCTCACGGCCAAGAAGCAAAAGAAAGAGGAAAGGCTTGCTTCAACAAGGTCCTTTAGAGGTGACTGAGCTCCTGTTCTCATGGCTGTGACCAAATGCCCGACCAAAGCATGGAAGGAGGCGTGTGGCTTTAAGGATGGCAGTCCACTGCGGCCCAGAAGCCATGCAGGAGCAGGAGATGGCTGGGTCGAATTATGTCTGCAGTCAGGTGGCAAATGAAAGTGAATGCCGGTTGGTGCTCAGCAGACTTCCTCCTTTTCCTCTTTCTGTTCAGTCAGCGCACTCCAACCCACTATCCTGTACATAGTCACATCAGGGATGAAGATTAATCCTGACCGGGAGCACACCTCCAGATGATGTAGAGACCGACCGGGAACACACCTCCAGATGATGTAGAGACCGGCTGCTAAGGGACCCCGTTGGGGCTGAGGCACAGGGGTCCATATCAGCCTGGGCTACCCAGGAAGATCCTGTCTCAAACCAAACAAACAAGCTGGCTGCCCCCAGACCCCGACTCCCATTAGCCCTCCTCTCTACTTCCCAGTGGCACCACCCTGACAGAACACAGCAAACACAAAGGTTTTATGTGTCACATGTTTTCTTTCTCATGTTCTTGTAGCTTGGTCATTTCTGATTTTTTTTTGTTTGTTTGTTTTTGCTCTCAATTTTTTTTTATTGCATTCTCTTACCATGTCACTAATTATTCTGACTGATTCAGGCTGCATCTGCGTTTTTCAGGGTGGCCTGCCTGTATATCCCAGGGTCCTGCGAGCACCTGTGGGCTTTCCAGGGCTCTTTGGTTCCCTTCCTCATACTTCTTCCCACAGGCCTCCACTCACTTGTAATTTGTGGCTGTGGGGAAACTTGGTCCCCTGGTCCTCTTGTAAATAATGTCCTGATATTTGGGATTGCTACCTCATTGCCAGTTTGATTTGTTTTAATTTTTTCGATTAACATACAAAGATATTTGCTTCATATGTGTAGTTTTTATGAGATTGGTGAGACTAAAAACCTTACTACCTACTCCAGTAATCTCAACACTGGAGAAGCTAAGGCAGGAGGATGATCACCAGTTTGAGGCCAATGAAGGCTACAGATTGAGACTCTAGGTCAGAAATACAATAAATTCAGGACTCAATCTAGAGCCCTGCCACAGAAAGGTCAGGTTGTTGGGGTCAGGGGTCACTTCCGTCCTCCCCAGGCCCTCACCTCTGCTGGGTTCCTCCTGCTATGCCTCCCTTTCCTCGATTCTGCCCCACAATGAACTAGCGAACAGCGTTGTGGGTTCTTTCCACACACCACCAGTCTACAGTCAGTCAAAAAGCTTGAGATTGTCTCAGAATCTTCTGGAAAACTCAGGTCTGTTGGTGGACTGAATAGAATGTGGCGCTAAAACTCTTACCTAAGAAACTATTTAGTGAAATGTAAGTGATACTTACATATATATGTATTTATTTAGGGGGTTAGGAGTGTAGCTCAGTCATAGAGCGTGTGCTTAACAGAGTGAGACCATGAGTTTAGTCTTCAGCGTGTGTGTGTGTGTATACATAAACACACATAGTCATACATATATGGAATTGAAATAAGGTTTTTATCGGTGCTGATAGTAACATATTTTTTAATTTTTATTACACTTACTTGTGTTTGAATATATATACACACATAGTCACATATATACATACACATATATATGGAACTGAAATAAGGTGCTGATATTAATGTATTTTTACATTTTTATCACACTTATTTGTGTGTATACATATACACACATAGTCACATATATACATAAACACATATGGAACTGAAATAAGGTTTTTATTGGTGATTATATTAATTTTTATTTTTATTACATTTGTGTGTGTGCACACACACATGTGTGCATGTGTGGAAGTCTACCCAAACCAGAAAAAGGACTTGGATACGGTGGGGCTGGAGAGTGGTAAGCTGTGGGTGATGGGAACTAAACTCGGGTTCTCTGAAATAGCCGTACATGCCTATAACCACTGAAATGTCTATCCACCCTGTAATACACATTTGGGGTCCTAGGGTCTCCTATAGCCCAGGCTTGCCTTGAGCGTGTGGTCCTCCTGCCTCTGCCTCACAAGAGTTGGGGTTACAGACGTGCTCCACCACCTCTCGTTCTCATTATGTTTTTATTGTGTTCCAAGAAAGCTCATGTTTCACGTTGTGTTCTGGAGTAAACATGTTTATTTCTGGTTCTGTTTGTTTTGCTTTTTAGTCCAACCCTTGTTACAGTGTGTGCGTTTGCTGTTTCTCTTTAAAGCTTGCAGACCAGGCAGGAATCCCTCCAGGTGTCTACAATGTTGTTCCCTGCTCCAGAACCAAGGCCAAGGAGGTGGGAGAGGCACTATGTACCGATCCATTGGTGTCCAAAATTTCCTTTACCGGCTCCACAGCCACAGGCAAGGTATGTGATGTCAGAGACAAACTGCTCCTATTCTACTGCTTTCTGTTTCTAGAGTATAAAATTACTGTTTTATGTCTTTGTTTTGTTTTATTGCAGACAGGGCCTACATAGCCCTGGCTATCCTGGAACTTTCTATGTAGACCAGACTTGTTTCTGCCTCCCAAGTGCTGGGACTAAAGGAATGCACCACACTTGGCCTGTGGTGTACTTTTTGAATTGGCATTATGGTTTATAACTCAAGACAGTGTGGGCATTGTTTACCTTTGTCACTGCTCAAGTTGACAAAGTCAGGGATTCCTTCTTCCCCTTCTGTAAATAATTGCTCTTAGTTTCCTGCTACCTTCCTAATGTTTTTTTTTAATGAAATCTAAGGAAATAAGAATCTGTATTCTCCAGAATACATTGTGTGCATGTATGAAATTCTCAAAGAATTAATATATATATTAAGAACAATATATTCTCATGTCTCCTTTTTCTTATATAAAATGATATGGTAAAGCCAGGTGACCTTGTATGCACCTTAAATTTTTTATTACTGGGTAATTTGGGTTTTTTGTTTGTTGGTTGGTTTGGTTTTTCTTCAAGACAGTTTCTTCATGTAGCCTGGCTGTCCTGAAACTTTCCCTATAGACCAGGCTAGCTTCCAACTCACAGAGATCTGCCTCCTTCTGCCTACCCAGTGCTGGGATTAAAGGCATGTGCCACCACTGCCAGGCATTATTGGCTAATTTTGAAAAATAAAATTATATGTTAGTTTTCTGCTCTTGCAAAGTATGTGAGAAAAATAGCTTAAAGTAGGAAGAGATGATTTGAGGATGTTTTGGCTCCTGGTTTAGAAGATTTTAGTCCATGGTCACTGGGCTTCCTTGCTTTTATCCCTTTAACAAGGCAGAAGCAACCTGGCAGGAGGCATTGGTGGAGAAGAGCTTCTCACCTTATGGTGGCCAGGAAGCAGAGAGAGAAAAGGTCCAGGACCAGATACATCCTCCAAACGCATTTCCCCATGACCTAGAGCTAGACCCACCCCCTAGTGAATAGCCCACCCAGCTGTGAACTCTCAGTGGAGTCGTCAGCTGGTGCTCAGTCTTTGGACGTCTGAGCCATCGAAGGAAGGTACTTTCTATGCAAACAGTAACATCCTGGACATTGATTTGGATGCTCACAGTGTTCTCCTCCTGCTCCACCCCTGCAGGTCCTGCTACATCACGCAGCAAATTCTGTGAAGCGTGTCTCCATGGAGCTGGGTGGCCTCGCCCCATTCATTGTCTTTGACAGTGCCAACGTGGACCAGGCTGTTGCAGGGGCAATGGCATCTAAGTTTAGGAATGCTGGACAGGTGAGTCTGGCAGAATGTTTTAGTGCTAGAGTAAGAGTAGGTGTATATGTTTTACAAAGACCCTAGCACCGCCATGGCTTTGCCTCTCTCTCTTCCTGGTTTCTTTGTTTACTGGTTCACTCATTCTGTGAGTAAAAATTTACTGAGTACTTTCTCTCAGGCACTGGTTAAGCTTCATAGTCCCAAGAGAAGTAAGAGCTAGTTGGTTGCTTCAAAAAGTTTCCAGAAATGCAGGTATCTTTATTTATGTGTATGTGTGTGAAGGCCCATGTGTGCAGGCCCATGACCTGTAGTGACAATTTTGGAATTTTAGTTTCTTTAAAAACACAGAAGTATTATAAAAAATGTGCTTTTGTTTTAATCCCAGGTGTAGGGATGTGGGCCTGCTTCTGACTGCCTGCAGCAGCTGACCATGATTTGCCTCCTGCTCTAGAAGCATTGTTTTGCCAGCTGCAGATAGTTTCTGCATTCGTGTGACATTTGGAATTCTGGGAATGTTTCAGAGAGTATATAAATGGGAGTGCTCCAGTAGCAGGCTGGTGGTCGTTGGTTGTTTAGGGAGGTTGGTTGTGGTTTGCCAGTAGCCATGGTCAAACAAACAAAAGGAAAGAAATTAGATTCCGGGATTTTCCTATTTCCTTGCTCCCCTCTGTCTTTGTTTCTCTCCTATCTAGTGTTAGGGGGTGAAACTGGGGGGGATGATAAAGGTATGAAAAAGAGGAACCCACAAAGTAGCAAAGACCAGCTACAACGATCCCTTTGGAGTATGTGCAGAAGCCAGAAGAGGGTGCCTGGTCCCCTGCTCTATCACCCTCTACTGTGTTCCCTTATGATGGGGTCTTTCCCTGAACCTGGATCTAGATGGGCCAGGAGGCCCCAGTGATCCTCTTACCCTCCTGCTGCCACAGGGGATGAGGCTCCAAGCAGGAGCAGCCACACCTGGCTTTGTTATGTGGGTACCAAAGATTTGAACTCAAGTCTGAGTATTACACACTGTCTTCTTACCCACTGAGCCATCTCCCCAGCTCCTGTATCTTTGAATCAAATGATTCTTCCTCTCTTCCTTCTCCTACCTCTTGAATCATCTTTTTGTGGTTTTTCCTCCCTGGTCCTTACTGAACCTGTACAGTCACCTCAATCGGCATGAGCACGGTGCCCAAGCTGCGTGCCAATAAAAACGCACGGGACACAGTTATGTTTATGCTTATTTCTACTAGGAAAGCAACAAGAACGAATTATCAGTAATAACTACATTTTCCACAGTTGGGGTATAGTATATCATTTTAAAATGTGAAATCTGACTAGACAGAAAATAAGCAAGAGTCTCAATAATTTAGCCTGACATGGAAGATGGTCTTGTAGTAAAAGATTTTAATTTTTTTATTCACAAATATTAAACCAATAAACTTTTTCTAAAGTGACAAGTTTATGAGCTTTCAAAAAATTATTTTTTGTTTTATGAGTGTGAATGTTTTCCTGCATACACGTATGTACACAATGTATGTGGCCAGCATCCTCAGAGGCGAGGACATCTGAGCCACTGAAACTGTTGTGAGCTTCCATGTGAGTGCCAGAAACTGAGCCTGCTCTATGCAAATATTCTCAACCTCTGAGCCATGTTTCCAGACCCCTTCCTAATTTCATGTTTGTTTGATTGCTTTATTTTTGATTTGGTTTTTGTTGGCAGTGCTAGGAATAGAACCCCAACAGTCTACCACAGAACTCTATTTCTAGTCCTTTATTAAAAAAATTTGCATATTTTTAATATGCATAAGTATGTATCCATGTGTGTCCAGAAGAGGGCGTTGCAGGCATTTGTGAGCTGGCCAACATGGGTGCTGAGACCCAAACTGAAGCCCTCTGCAAGAGCAGAAATAACTGCTGAGCCATGTCTCTGGCCCCAAAAGAAAGGCTTTGTATCCATTTTTGAAATCACAGATTCAGCAAAACACTTGAACTGAGCTGGAGGACATGATTTATCGTTTGGCCTCTGCTCTCGGCTGCTGCTTCCCCACTCATGCGGAACAGCACAGCCTTTGCTCTTTTACCCCGTTCCCTTTAAGCATATTGGACGGCTGGTTTTCTAGTTATTTGTTTTTGTCGGCAGCTGTTTATTCTCGTGCATGTGCTTAGCTTAGATGTGTGCTAGCCATAGCTATCTATCTATGTGATCAGCCACTTCGGAAAAACTAACTGTGGATTTGGATTGTCCTCTGTCCAGACTTGTGTCTGCGCAAACAGATTCTTGGTACAACGGGGTATCCACGATTCCTTTGTAAAGAAGTTTGCTGAAGCAATGAAGAAGAGCCTGCGTGTAGGTAACGGATTCGAGGAGGGAACAACTCAAGGGCCATTAATTAATGAGAGAGCAGTAGAAAAGGTGAGTTGGTTTTATTATCTGCATTAAGGACATTTTGTGACTTCAGTTTCAAAGGCTTAGTTGAATGAAAACATTTTCATGAGGTCCACAGCAAGGCTGTTTCAGAAATAATGGCAAAATGTGAAAAGTTTTTTTTTTTTTTAGAGTGAATTCCTACCAGTGTGTGTGATTGGGTGGTGATCTCTGGACCTGTGCTTCCCGCTCCACCTAAGAGCCTTAGGTTAGAAAACTTGCCTACATTTTCTGTGTTTCTAGTTGTGTAAGCTTTTCCCTTGATGTTCTTCCAGAAAAACAAGAGGCCCAGAAAATGCACATAGCGTTGCAGGGGTCCTGCAGGTTAGGGATGGCTGAGGGAAGCTACGTTAGGAACATTACAACCTGGGAGGCTGACAGGGTGAGGTTCTCTGTTACACTGGAGTTTGTTTGGCTTCAGCCTCATCTTTATTAAGTGTACATATTTAGTGTATCTGAGTGTGAGTATTGGGGAGGAGGGCACATGTGAGCCACAGTACCAGCGTAGAAATCAAAGGACAATATGCTGGACTCCCCCTCTCCCACCACATGGGTCCTGGGGACAGAACTCAGGTTTCCAGGATGGGCAGCAAATCTGCAGCAAGCTCGTTGACCTGCTGACCCATTCACTAGCCCTGGCTTTAGCTGTTTTAAGTTTTCATTAAAATTAAGGGTTTCATCTTGGCATTTTCATACATGTATTTCATTATACTTCGTTCTTACCCCCTCCTCCCAGTTCCCTTCTTAGTGATCCTTTTCTTCCTCCAAGTTGTCTCCATTCTTTCATATCATATGTGTCCCATGTTTTGTTATACTTTTTTTTTTAATCTTTTAAGAGTCAGAAAGTGAGGGGGCCTACGGTGTGACTCAGAGGTTAACAGCTCTTAATTGCTTTTGATAGCGTTGCAGGCAGTTGTGAGCTGCTGGCCGTGGGACTGGGAACCAAACTCAAGTCCTCTGCAGGGGCAGTAAGTGCTCTAAACCACTGAGCTGACTCTCCAGATCTCCCTATAATTTAGCATTTTGATTGTGTGGCTTTCTCTTAAGCTTGATTTGATTTTGAGTTGTTTTATTTACAATAGCCCTTGGAACAATAGGCTGTACCATATATACCCACACACACACACACACACACACACACACATACACACCCTATAGGCTAGGTATGCTGCATGCTGGACCATCTGAGTTTGTATCAAAATACTGTGTGATGGGGCTGGAGAGATGGCTTACCGGTTAAGAGCACTGACTGCTCTTCCAAAGGACCCGGGTTCAAATCACAGCACCCACATGGCAGTTCACAGCTGTCTGTAATTGCCTGGCGTGGTGGCACACGTCTTTAATCCCAGCACTCAGGGAGGCAGAGGCAGGCAGGTCTCTGTGAGTTCACAGCCAGCCTGGTCTACAAAGTGAGTCCAGGACAGTCAAGGATACAGAGAGAAACCCTGTCTAGAAAAACCTAAAAAAAACAAACAAACAAAAAAAAATACTGTCTGATGTTTATTCAATAGTGAAATCAGCTAAGGACACATTTCTGAGACAGAACATCTGCCATGGGTAAACAACGCCTCTGGGTCTGAGATGTGTCCAAACATCCCTACAATCCAGGTAGAAGTGGACAAGTGAATCTAAGAAAATACAACTACCCCAGCGTGCAGTGATTGCAAAGCTCAGGGAAACAATGGTCTTTCTTTCCAAGAGTCAGTTCTCCTTTCCACCTTATAAGTACCAGGAATTGAATCTTGATTGTCCGGCTTGCATGCTGAGCCACCTTGCTGGCCTATTTTATAAGGAAACAGAACAGCAACTATGTTTTTTTGCTGTGTAATGTTTTAAGAGATTGCTCAATTTGAAAAACATCCTCATCCAGCTTTCCCTAGCGGCCCTTCTTCTCTTCTCACAGGTAGAGAAGCACGTGAATGACGCAGTTGCCAAAGGGGCCACGGTTGTCACGGGTGGGAAGCGACACCAGAGTGGAGGAAATTTCTTTGAGCCTACCCTGCTCAGCAACGTCACCACGGACATGCTCTGCATCACTGAGGAGACCTTTGGGCCCCTGGCTCCAGTTGTCAAGTAGGTTCCTCTAGCAGTGGAAGGAAAGAGACGATTGGAACAGGAAAGCTAATCTAAGAGGGGGCCCTGTGCTGTTTCAAAGGCTGGGCGGGAGGGCTGGGTGTCTCCCGCCACAGTTGTGCTGTATCAGTTGAGTGCCAGTGAGTTCGTGATATTTTGGGTTTGATTTGGGAGTTTGTGTTTCTGGATGTGCATGTGTGTCAGCCCTGCATGTTGTTTCTTGGGAGCTGTCCACCTTGGATTTTGAGACAGGGTCTCTCACTGGAACCTGGGGCCCCTCAGTTAGAGTAGACTGGTTAGCTAGGCAGTTCCAGGGGTGTGTCTCCCTCCCCAGACCTGGGGTCACAAGCATAGGCCACCACAACTGGGTTTTGATAACAGTTCTTGAGGTTGAACCTGGCACTTCACCAGCAGAGCCAGATTTCTCCCTAGTCCTAGCCCCAGTTTTGATGTTTGTGTTTTGTCTTTGTTGGGGGGCTGTTGTTATTGTTTTGGTAGGTGTTTGAGACAAGGCCACCTTCTGTAACCCAGGCAGCCTTGGACCCTCAACTTTCGTGTTCAGCCTCCCTGTAAGTGTACACCATACCCAAGTTCAAGCACAAAATTCATCACACTCCTTCATTTGGTTACTTGCTGCCTCTAAACTTACTCTGCTCCCACCTCCACTAATTCCTAAGGGCATTTTCCTACTACCCTGAAGGGCTGTATCCCAACAGTCTGTAGGAAATGAACTATGACCTCGTATATGATCTTTTATCCTACCTTAACAAGTAAATAATCATTTTCCTGGATAATTCTCAGGTCAGTGCTCTGAAAATATTCCTCTGTCTACTTGGATCCAGGGTCTAGAGGGGCTCAGAAGAGGATGTCAGATCTGCTGGGACTGGAGCGAACAATTGTGAGCCACCATATGGGTGCTGGGAATTGAACCCAGGTCCTCTGCAAGAGCAGCAAGTGCTCTTAACCAAGGAACCAACCCTCCGGCACCCAGCAGTCTTTTCTTAAAGTGTTTTGTTTGACAGTGTCTCTGCCGAGTTTGTCTGCTTTTCCTTTTGTCTTAGAAAAGGTGGGCCACATTGACTTAGGGTGCCTTTGAGAAGGCTGAGTTCTCATGGGTACGTTTAGACTCCATTCATGGATTCTCCCCTTGGATCACTTTGCAGTTCTGATATCCTTCTTGTCATTATTTCAGGAAGTGAATCAGGAGAAAATAAAACTGGTTTTCCTTATTCTTCACCTTACAGACTTTGCTTATGACCTACTTTAACTCTGACAGGTTTGATAAAGAGGAGGAGGCCATTGCCATCGCAAATGCAGCTGATGTTGGATTAGCAGGTAGGTACCTGTCTGGCAGCCACCAAAGACATTGCTTCAAGGAAATTCCAGGCTCAGCTTTTTAAGCATTACTCTTGAGTTTTTGTTTTTGAGACAAGGTCTCATTATGTAACCCTGGGTTGCCTGAAACTTTCTCTGTAGACCAAACTTACCTTGAGCTCACAGAGATCCACCTGCCTCAGTCTTCAGAGTGTTGGAATTAGAGATCTGGCCTACCTTGCCTAGAAAACTCTTTTGAGTTTTTGAGATGCAAACTTAAACAATGTGCATGCTCTTTTATTTGTGCAAGAGTGGCCTTGTGCAAACATGTTCCTTTCTCTTGTGTCCCATGACACATAAATAGAGCTCTCTAGCTAAAGCTGAGAGTGGGAGTCAATGTGGGGGAGGGTGCAGATTGTTCTAGGTGGAGAGTCACATGCAGTTTCTCAGGGGCATAATGCTGGGAATGAATACAGAACTGTGGGATAAGGAGGTGTAATATATAACTTATCAGCCTTTTGGCTATCATCAACTGTAGAGACAGATGTGCATAAGATGCAGTGTAGCTCTCCCAAGACTCCCTTGTGGGTGTAATGCAAATTGCTTATAACAAGGGGAAGACATATGTGCTGTGGAGATAGCTGTGTGATGTCACATACTCAGTTGTCAAAACTCTGGAGCAACGTGTTTCCCAAGGCTTCTGAAAGTTCAAGATCAACACTTACTTCTTCCTTTTCCAGTGGTGTGATGTAGAGGAAGCCATGCCTTGCATTAGGTCCTGAGTGACAAGCAAGAGATAATTGTGCAGAGATTAAAGAAGCCTAGGCAGATAGGACCACGCAGGTTCAGATGCAGCATGCTAAAGAGGGAGATGACCCAGAACTGTGTGGGTACGTTTGCAGACAGCGGCTATCAACTGCAGTCAAGAGTAAGCTGACGGAAGCCACACTTTGGGGCAGGATCGATTGCCCACTGAGAAATATGGCCTTATTTTATAGGCAGCTAGGACTGACTGCAAGGTTTGAACAAACATGTTGTCCAGATCTCTGAGGGAGGATGGATTGAAGAGCAGGAAATGAGCACAGAAACTCATGGTTACAAAGCCCAGTGGGACCAGGGAGAACTCTAGCAAGAGAGAAACAGAAACCCAACATGATGCCTGGGGTTCTTAGGAGGAAATTGTGGACAAAATCAACCTGGGACTTTACCTGCAAGCTGGAGAAGCCCAGGCCCATGTGACCAGGCATCCTCAGTGGCAGGCCCATGTGACTCACAAGAATTCCTCACGCTGTGTGTGCCCTTCTGTCCTTCTGCTAGGTTACTTTTACTCTCAAGACCCAGCCCAGATCTGGAGAGTGTCGGAGCAGCTGGAGGTGGGCATGGTTGGCGTGAACGAAGGACTGATCTCTTCAGTGGAGTGTCCTTTCGGTGGGGTGAAGCAGTCTGGCCTTGGGCGAGAAGGGTCCAAGTACGGCATTGACGAGTATCTAGAGGTCAAGTATGTGTGTTACGGAGGCCTGTAGGGCTCTTCACTTCTTTAAGAAATAAAGCTACCTAGATCTGTAGGGATATGCCATCCTTTTTTTCAAATGAACAAGTAGGTTATCAGAGTTATGAATTTTTAAAAACTCAGCCAGTACTCATCATCTTAGATGTAAATCCTAACCTTTCCCATATCTAAGTAGGGACCAATGGATGCCATATACCTGTGTCTGTGGGTCCCAGCCAGTAGTGGGACCCCAGCACAACCCCACTGCCTCAGGACATGGTACAGTATGAGTGTTCATATTCCCTGTGGCCCCTCACAAAGTGTGATCACTGTGTGGGCAGTGGGTCCCCAGTCTACATGGGGCTGCCCAACTTGGGCCCAGAATGCGGAGAAGGAAATGCTGGGGTGATAAGACAGCTGGCTTAGTGGGAGATGCACAATCCTGCCTCAATATCTGTCAACTTGGTGATGAATGCCCGCCTGTTGGGGGGGGAGGGTTGTGGCAAAGGCTTCAGTATCAAAAGACTTCTTTCTAAACCACACAGGCTTGCCTGTGCTATATGGAATAAGGGTTGTTTCTCTTTGTTACTAGGCTGCTTTTTAAATTGCTGGGAGCAGGGTTGCTTTGGTTTGTTTGGTTGGTTGGTTTGGTTTGGCTTCATAAGACAGTCTTGCTAAGTAGTCTAGGTGAACTTCAAACTGAGTTCTCCTCTTTCAGCCTTTGAAGTGCTGGGGTTACAGACGTGCTCTGCCACAGCTGGGTAAATGGAACTCCCCATTGCCCTAAGCTTACAGCTCATGCTTCATTTTGTTTCTCTTAGAAAATCAACCCAAACTGGGGGCAAAAATCAGCAGTCAGTTTGGGAAGACGGAAAGCATGGCTTTTGTTTCTTTTCCAGTGCTGGGTGTTGAATCCATGGCCTTGTGCATACTAGCATACGATCTAGCACTGAACTGTCCCCAACTTTTTTTTTTTAATAATTCTTGAGACAGAGTCTTGGTAAGTTACACTGCCAGGCCTTTTTATTGTCCTGCCTCAGCATCCTAAGTAGCTTGGATGACAGTCCTGCACCACCAGGCCAGGCCAATGGAAGGCATGGATCTTCGCTGCTTTCTGTGCTGTGCAGCTCTGCTGCCTTGGGTACACTGTTTAGGACTCTGTGTCCTACTTTCAGAGATTTGTGCTTGGCCTAAAGGACATGGTGAGCCTGGAAGAAACAAAAATGCTTCACAAGATGATGCAAGTGTAGCTGAAGTGCAGGAACCATTTTGATTATAAGCAGTACTACCTGCCTCACCTTGAGCTGGGAAGGTGGCTTTGTGGAGAGAGGGAACCAGGTGCCTACCGTTCATATGCCTAAGCTTGACCCAGACTTTCTGTACCTGGGCATGGCTGCTGCCAAACTTGCAGAAGAACAAATACACCTTCACCACTGTGGAAAAAAATTTTTCCACAATTGTTAGTCCCCTGTGGAAGAGAACTGAAGCCACGAATCTCAGGCACGTTTGCCCTAGTAAGAGCATTTATGGCTTATGATTCAAAAACAAAACAAGCCACACAGGGACCTGGAAGATAGCTTAGTGGGTAAAGGCTTTGCTGGACAAGCCTGGTGACCTAACACCTGTGTTCCATCCCTGGAACTGACCTAAGTAAGGATGGGAAGAGAGAACCAACCCCACAAAGTTGTCCTCTGACCCCCACAAGTACAGCACCAGAGCCATGCACCCCCACAAATCACACACACACACACACACACACACACACACACACACACACACACAC
>CAJQZJ010033798.1:2431437-2447588 GCA_907164525.1 Lophiomys imhausi
AATGCCTACCAGGACTGAAAGAAGCCCCACTGTGGTTTCTTTTCTTTCTAATTTATTTTCTGGGGTTTTTGGTTTTGTTTTGTTTTTTATATTCATTGGTGTTTTGTTTGCATGTAGGTCTGTGTGGGGGTGTTGAATCCCCTGGAACTGGAGTTACAGACAGTAACTGTCATGTGGGTGCTGGGAATCGAACCCAGGACCTCTGGAAAAGCAGCCAGTGCTCTTAACCGCTGAGCCATCTCTCCAGCCCCTGGTTTCTTTTTCTTAGAGAAAGTGAGAAGAATATTAAAGGCTACCTTCAACCTTTAACCTGCAAGTCCTTAGCCCCTCTCCCTCATCTCTATTGCCTCCTGTTCTTAAATTCTGATCTTTTTCAGTTCCTGGACTTCTAGCCTAGCCAGCCCCTGATGCACCTCAGACATCATGGTCAGCAGGGGAAATTGCACACAGATGGTTTCTGCCTCTCAGATGAACTTCAGGCTGACCCTGCAGGTCCTCTAAGAAGCCACTTCTGAAGGTTCTTAAAGACAGTCACGGCTTCTACAGAGAAATCAAGTCTCCTTAACTTGTCTTTCCTAAGAGGCTATAAATAGAAACCAGTGTTAGCCTAATTTCACCATGGGCAATAAATAAAATAATGTGTCTACAACAGAGACACAGACTGCTTTTCATACACTCGGCAGAAGTGTGTTACACACCCCTTTTCTCTATTAACGAGCATCAGCTGAATAAGCAGGATTTTTTTGTGTCTTGAAAGTTCCAAGGACCCGGGTCTTTTAATCAATGTGTGGAACACAGAGAAATGCCCCTGGGGAGGGTTGACAATGCTCCATGTCAAGCAGGAGTCAGCTTAGTGTTTTAACTCCCACTGTCTGGTACTGAGCCACAGGTTCACGAAGTCCCTCCACAGATAGCCCATTATCTGTCCTTGGAGCAATAACCAAAGGAACCTCCGTTTCTGGCAGAGCCATTCAGGGAACCCTTGAGGATCCCTCTCTCCATCCTCTCTTGACTGAACAGTGTGTCCTGGTCACTTTCAAACTCAGATTCCGACACCATCAGGCTGGAGTTGTGCTCCGTGCTCCGATGCTTGATACCTGAGGAGAAGCAGCAGACCATGAAGATGGGCACCACTTTCTTCTCAGCCATCATTTTGACTGTGTTCTAGAGAGGACTGTGGATTGCTCTCTGAGCCTTTAAAGCAGTCACCTACATGACATGTGGGTTGGCATGACAGAGGCTTCGGGGTTACCCTTGAACTTGAGCTCCTGCTTTGACACCAGCTTCCTGATCCTGTATAAGATACCTAGCCTCTTCTCATCTATTGGAAGGTGACAAAGCTCCTCCTGCTCATGGGTATGTGGTGAGGACTGAATGAAACTGCACCCATGAAGCCCTTCACTGTAAACCCCTTCACCCAGCTTTTAGCACAGAGTGAGCACTTAACACATAAACACTGTTGTGACTTCGAAGTCTAACCCCAGCAAATATTTTTGGTAGATGATTTGATTTCTGGTGGGATCAAAACAAAGAAGAGGATTAAGATATGATCCCTAATATCAACCAACTTATACTGTCTAACAGGAAAGTATAAAGGTTACTGGGGTGCAGGACCATGGCATACACGAGGAGGCCAGAGGATAACAGTGGGAGTTGGTTCTCTCCAAACCTCACCTGGCATAGAACTTATGTAGTCAGGCTTGGAGACAAGCACCCTTGCCCACCGAGTTGTCTCACTAGCACTAAAACCTAAGGCTTTCAAATTTTTCAAAAGAACTTACAGTGTTTAGCTAAAGAGTTAAAACAGATCTGTGACACGATGGCTCAAAATACCTAAGAAATCCTTACATGAATCAAGAGGATATGAACATCCCCTGGTAGCTGGGATTAGTTCCGAGATGGTCCACATAGGATCGATTTGAACAAAGAGAGATGTTGAGGTGGAAGGACAGAAAAAGGGCATAGCACACTTAGAAGCAGCCAGGACTTACAGGGAAAAGGGGGAGGGGGGAACATGGCAAGTGGGAAAGAAGAAGTGAGGCTGGAGAGGCTGGGCCTCACAGAGAAACACAAGAGACATAAGCCACAAGGGTGGGTTTTATCCAGCGCACAGAGGCAGTACAGTATATGGGAAAGGAGGAAACACTGGGGAGTCTGCAGCAAACTTAGAGAATATTGTGATCTGACCATGATGTCCCCTAAATTCTTACATTGAAACCTACCCCAAGGGTTACTGAGCCTATGGAGAGAATGAGTACCCTTATAACACACCTCACAATACCCTTATGAAGGAGGCACAAGAAGGGGCTGGGAAGCCGGGCATTGGTGGCACACGCCTTTAATCCCAGTACTTGGGAGGCAGAGGCAGGCGGATCTCTGTGAGTTCGAGGCCAGCCTGATCTACAAAGTGAGTCCAGGACAGCCAGGGTTACACAGAGAAACCCTGTCTCGAAAAACCAAAAAAGGGGGGGGGGCTGGGGTCCTCACAGTGGTGGAGCACCTGTCTAGCATATGCTGCAAAACCCTCAGTTCTATCCCCATGGACAGAGTGAAAGAGAGAGGCAGAGAGAAACAGAGAACCAAAGACAGACCAGAGAGCTTCTTTCCCCTCCCACCATGCAAAGATACAGGGAAGAAAGTACTGGCCGTGAAAAGTGGCCTTCGCCAGATTGAATCTGCTACCTTGACCTTGGATCTGAGTTTGTCAGAAGGTGGGAGTACAGCAAGTAGAAGGCTGGTGAGATAACCAACCCCAAGCCCCTTGACCTCTTAGGAATAAAGCCCTTTTATAACACCTTTGGTACTGAGATCTGCAACCCAAGTCACAAGCACTCAATAGACATACAGTTATTGTTGTTGGTATTCCCTGTGAAGTTCTGTCAGGGCCTCTTATGTTTATTTATTTTCCATTGTTGACTTGATGGGGTAAACACTGCTTAAGGCATTAGTGAGGTACATCTCTGTGTGTGACGTTGAGAACTCTTCCAGAGAGGGTTAACTGACTAGGGACAATCTGCCCTGAATGTGGGCTGCACCATTGTATGGTCTGTGGGTCTTGGGTTGAATGAAAGAGAACAAGGAGAAAACAGCTCAGAGCTGGCATTCCTAGACCCATACAGATATAAGCAAGCAGCCTTAGGCTCCCATTGCTATAACCAAGAACTGCTGCTGCAGGCCTTCCCTGCCAATATGGACTGTATGCTCACACACTTAACCAAATAAACCCTTTCTTGTTGAGGCCAATCCAAGGCTTTCCCTGGGGCCCTGATATGTGGATAAGGAACATAGTTCCTTGTCTAAATCTAGAAATATGTTTAGCATAGCCAGTAATGGCCTGAGGCCAGGGCCTTGAGGGGGCTGTGACTTCATTCTGAGAACTCAACCCTTCCTACCCTAAGAGGCTATGTCTATCAGCTCCAAGGCCACTGGATGGTAGGTCAGTGATGCACTTGACATACCCATGGTCCCTTGCTGCAACACTGCTTGGTTAGCTGCCTGTTAACTTTGCCCCTTTGTATGACAGTTTTTGATGACACTATCAGAGTTTTCCTTTCGGGAAGAAAATATGTAAGATGTGTATTTCTTTACAAATATGATTGGCATAAGACATAGCTTGTGTAAGATTTCTTGACCCCAGATTTCCTTCCCTCTTTATCTTTTCATTCTCTGATCATCCCCCTCGGCACCCTGTCACTGAAGAATGACCTCTTGGTCCAAGTCACTTCCTCTCTCCTGTTGCTGCTTGTCAGGTCTCAACAACTTAACCACACTCTCCACATGTAGTCAGCCATTTTGAAACCCCCCCTCACCCCTCCCCACCTGTCTTAGTTAGAGTTTCTGTTGCTGTGAAGAGACACCATGACCACAGCAACTCTTATAAAGGAAAACATTTAATTGGGACTGGCTTACAGTTTCAGAGGTTTAGTCAATTATCGTCATGGCAGGAAACATGGCTGCATACAGGCAGACATGATGCTAGAGAAGGAGCTGAGAGTTCTACATCTTGATCCACAGGCAGCAGAAGTGAAAGTGACTTGAGCTTCTGAGACCTCAAAGCACACCCCCACAGTGACGCACTTCCTCCAACAAGGCCACACTTCCTAATAGTGCTACTACTTATGGGCCAAGCATTCACTCACATGAGTCTATGGAGCTATTCCTATTCAAACTACCATACCACCTAATACAGGTGCTATCCTTGCTCTTCATGACAAGGATTCTTCCTCAGGCTGGCATCAGACTTCATCCCTGATGACAGCAGTTTGGGTCTCACGACTTTGAAAGTGACCACACCTCTCTATAAGAATTAAGTCACCTGCAAGCCCAGAGTTATGGAAAACTCGAAGAATCAGCACCAAGCAGCCTCGCAGATGCATTAAGTAAACGATGTAACAGGTGAGACTCCAAAGGTTAACTCAAGTGGATGGGAGGTGTTCTGAGCATAAGGGCCCGTATACTTTGAGAAGACAATTTTCTCTAAGTGCCTCAGTTGACTGAGCTGATGGGAAACGGCTGCTTTTAAAGGCCAGAGGTAAAGAGAACAGCTAATCAGAGTAAAAGTGCATAGTGGATCATATGCCCCACCTCCCTCCAATCCAGAGTAGACAAGAAACAGGCCCTGGGGACGCCTCAATAGAAGAGAAGTCTTTGCCCTGGGATCATTTGGCAGACGCTCAACCTTCATTAAGTACTTGCAATCTCTCACCCATTAAATGCCTCTGAGTGCTTGCCAATTTTTCACTAAACTTCTAATACAGTTACCATTAGCCTGCTCCTGGGTAGCCTGCCTGCAGGATTGATGGTGTTTGTCTTCCCTTGAGGATTCCCAGGCTTACCCTTCCAGCCTAACTGAATTGTTGATTCCACCCTAGTCTTCCTTTCACCCAACTTAACTTTCTGGCCAATGCCTAGGTAAGGTGTTCAAAGGTATCAGGAAAATGTCTTACCATATTTGGGCCTTAGTTCCATTCTTTCCTGTTCATCCATATTGTCTAGGATAGTGTATTTTGTTTTTTTCCTTATCTTAGTCCTTTTCCGCCTGAAAGAAACAATGAAATGCTCAGCTTAAATGCTCAGAATGGTATCTGGTTCCCATATAACCAACAGGTTCCCCTGAGACGAGAGTGCTGGAGTCCCATCAAACAATGCCCATCACCTCTATATGGCCCAGGCAGCTTTCCCTATGAGTAATGCCTCACTCAGAAAGACCTGGGTTAGCAAGAGTCCTCCAAATCAGTGCTAACCAAGAATGTTCAGAGACACAGGACTCAAGCCAGCAACCAGAGGGAGGAGCACACAGAAGAGATAAGACACTGGATGCCCACACTCATCTTAGAAAGAACTCTCTTTCACTTTTCCCACAAGCAATAAAAACTGGGCTGATCCTTTGTGATTCATGCTGGGCTGCAAAAAAATCACTTGAAAATACCCACTAAAACTACACTAAAGTAAGGAAGCAGAGGCAGGAAGATCTCTATGGGTTTGAGGTGAACCTGCTCTACATAGCAAGTCCCAGAAACCAGGGCTACACTGTGATACACAGTCTTAAAACAGACAGACAAACCACTACGCTAAGGTGTGCATCAGTCAGGCAACAATTGTTCTCATTGGATGTTCATTAAGAACAAGGTCTTGCCGGGCGGTGGTGGCGCACGCCTTTAATCCCAGCACTTGGGAGGCAGAGGCAGGCGGATCTTTGTGAGTTCGAGGCCAGCCTGGTCTACAAAGCGAGTCCAGGACAGCCAGAGATATTCAGAGAAACCCTGTCTCGAAAAACCAAAAAAAAAAAAAAAAAAGAACAAGGTCTTCTCGTTCTATTTAGTGCTTGCTCGCTGGAGACTCTGAGAATATTATTTAAGACCTCTGTGTCCCATGCCCTCACCTCCAGAAGAGTCCCTTTCTCCCATGGCTGCTGGGAGGACCAAGTACAACATTACAGTCATTATGAATCAAAATGGCAAATGTTCAGTAGATGTTCAAAGTCAGCACCTTTTGCTTTCTATACAGGACCATGAGATGTAGAGTGTTTAAGGCCACACTCAGTAGGGGACCCTATCCCACATGGCTCTGGGGACTTAATGAGATTTGGGCCTCTTCCTAAGATCTTGGTTCTCCTGCCACACCTACTGCTGGGAATGCAATCACAAGTAAAACTCAAATAAATTAAGTATAATTTGTGGAAACACCTATTAGTTTCAGTATGCCATTTTAAAAGCACACCTTTAGACAACGTAGTGTTTTATATAGGGAAAAGAGCCTATCACAGCTCTCTTCTGAGGTCTAATGGTATTTTTCCTCACAAATCTCCTCATGAGAGCTGAGCATGGGGTTCTGGGAGATTCTGACAATGAGGCAGCCCATGGGCTTCTCAGAAATCACCTCCACTCTCAGAAAAAAAAAAAAAGGAAAAACCTAAAGCAAAGGGTCCTTTGGGTAAGCCATTGTCTCTCTTCAAGTTTTAGGTGGACTAAAGGATTCAGACTTGTCCAATTGTTGCTTCATACAACCAAGTCTACAAACTAGACCCACACATTTCTAAACTATCTTTTCTCTGATGAGACACATAAGGAAACCTGGGCACTTCTCTGGTGAACATGTGAGACAAACAGAGATTATTATGAGATTTAGGGCTAGGGATATAGCTCAGAGGTAGAGTGCCTACCTAGCACATGAAAGACACTAGGTTCAATTCCTACCACACACCCACGCACCCACCTACACACACATATATTATATAGTATATATATATATATATATATATATATATTAGATTTGATATAGAATTGTAGGCCCTCCTAGAAGGTGAGAGAGCTACATTGAGAACGAGCTGCCTCCAGTATTGATCCATTTGCTTACACACGCATGCTCAGAAGTGCAAATGGCATCATCGTGGTCATGAAGTCCAGTTTGCCTTTAACACTGGTTGTCAGTCAGCTAAGCAGGGAAACCAACCCAGGCAAACAAGCCCGAAGCTGCCCATCACCCCAGCTAAGGGTCTTCTTTTTACACAACAAGCAAGCACATCGGGTACCTCCTGCAGCAGCAGATGCACAGCCAAGCCACAGCTCCAGTTAGCACTGCCAGGGTCAATGCCAGCGCTGCCACATAGAATACACTCCACTCTGCAAAAGGAGAAGGCCAGAGGGCACAATGATACACTGTTTGCTAAGCAGCCTTGTCCTGATTATTCGCAATGACTCTGCTGGAGCAGAGGCCAGCTGTGTGGGGGACCACTGTGTGGGGCAGACAACCAAATCTGGCCAGGTGCCAGTCAGAACAAGAGACTGATGGCTTTGACTATCTGGTTGAAGGACCTCAAGGGGCACATAACTCAAGGATGTCAGGCACATAGTTCAGGGTGACTTGAGAATAGGAAATCCAAAATAACAGAAGGGACTCGGTGAAGCAGCTATACCACCTACATACAAATATATGAAACATTAGAATGCTCATCCCAGAATCCCAAGAATCATAACCATTCCCCCTAAAAAGATCTGTACAGTACTTTTTCTCCTCTTCCTCTTTCTCTTCTTCCTCAATTTTCTCCTCCTCCTTCTTTTTGAGGCAGGCTCTCACATAACCCAGGCTGGTCTTGAATTCATTACATAGCCAAGGATGGTCTTGATCCTCCTACTCTACATCCCCAGTGCTTGAATTGTGGGTGTGCACTCTACACATGGTTTTATTGGTCTAGGAGATAGAGTCCAGGGCTTTGGCTATGCCATGCAAGCACTCTACATACTAAGCTATATTCCTAGACCCATGTCATGGTCTTCCTAAAGCAAGCCAAGGGTCTATGTGGCTGACTGTGGCATGAAGACATCTATCAGGACCAAAGATCAACTTGGGGGGCTACTCTGCATTCCTTCTACATTCTAAGCTTTGCAGTAATAACTTGGCGGCAAAAATGCCAATGTGTGCCCAAGATAGTGGCACATGCTTTTAATCCCAGCACTTGGAAAGCAGAGGCAGCCAGATCTCTATGAGTTCAAGGCTAGCATGGTCTACAGAAAGAATTCCAGGACAGAAAGGACAACATAAAAAGACCCTATTTCAAAAACAAAAACAAACAAACCAAAATACTAAAGGGACAGAACTTGTGCTTAACCTGATTAAATATCATGCCATCTCCCTAGAATAGTGGCTTAAAGCTGGTTTCATTTCTGATGCTTGTGGAGGGTTAAGCAGGAACACAACATGGCAGGCAGCTCTAAACATCTTTCTGCCATTTACATCCATTGGGATCCCCAGGATGACAAATTTATTCTAAGGAGTAGACTGCCATTAACATATAGTTTTCTAGCTGAGTTTAGTGAATCAGACATGTAATTCCAGCACTCAGAAGGTGGAAGCAGAAGGATCAAAAGTTCAAGGTCATCCTCTGTTATGTAGAGAAACCAAAGTCAGACTGAGCTATATAAGACTATGTCTCAAAAAATCCAAAACAAAAATGTGTGTGTGTGTTTGTGTGTGTGTGTGTGTGTGTGTGTGTGTGTGTGTGTGTGTGTGTGTATGGTTTTTCTCTCCAAAGAAACTGAAGGGCACCAGCATAGGCTGACTCCTAACAGTATAGGCTACATTTCTATTCTGTATTTTCCCAGCAGAGTACATAGGGGTGTGTCATCATAAGGTCCCAATATCCTAAGCTATGGCTGGTACAATCTGAGGGAAAAAAAAAATCTCAAAATCTTGTTTCTTAGAACTGTCCTGCCAAATCTCTCATAGGAGGTTTTGCAGATGAACCTCCACAGACAGACTGAGACACAGTTTTTTTTTTTTTTTTTTTTTTTTTTTTTTTACAGGGGGTTTCTGTTTATCAGCTCTGGCTGTCCTGGACTCGCTTTGTAGACCAGGCTGGCCTCGAACTCGCAAAGATCCGCCTGCCTCTGCCTCCCAAGTGCTGGGATTAAAGGCGTGCGCCACCACCGCCCGGCTCGAGACACAGTTTTAATGTACAATCAAGTGAGTTGGTTCGCTTGGCTTCAGGTAAGAATGGGGTTGGATGGTTCTAGATGCAAAGCCAGGAAGAAATGAGTTTCCTCAACAACCATACCAGAACACACACACACACACACACACCACTCACCACAGTTGCTCTCGCCATCCCATATGTAGCGTTGTACAAGGTTCTCCATCCACAGTTGGGAGCAAATGCAGCGCTTTGTGATGGGATCACAGTGGCCATGATCTGAACACTTGAGAAGGCATCCTGTAACATGAGGTGCAGAGCTGAGGTTACCTTGGACAAAAGGAGGTCCTTGGCTTTCCACTTCCATAGTGGAGGCCCAGAACAAATGTGTGAATTAAAAAGCTCTTAAGAACCCAGGCATGCTGGGTGTGGTGGCACACGCCTTTAATTCCAGCACTTGGCAGGCAAAGGCAGGTGGATTTCTATGAGTTTGAGGCCAGCCTGGTCTACAAATCAAGTCCAGGACAGCTAAGGCTACATAGAGAAACCCTGTCTTGAAAAACCAAAAGACATAAAAAATTAAAACAAAAAACATATCAAGTCATCCTGATGAAGCAACTTGGAAGAAATACATCAGAATAGTAACAAAATTTATATTTGGAAGATGGGAATTCTAAACTCTACAAACTAGGAGATTGTTTTCTTCTTTGTCCCCTTCAGAATTCAATTTTTTTCCAGGACAGGGTTTCTCTGTGTAGTTCTGGCTTCCCTGGAACCCACTCTGTAGACTGGGTTGGTCTTGATCTCAAAGATCCACCTGCCTCTGCTTCCTGAGTGCTAGGATTATGTCATGTTCCACCACACCTACCTCTCAAATTTTCTACAATAAATAAATCACTGCTTTGGGCTCTAGAAAAACAAGACTCTACTTTGAAAAGAAAATTGTTACCATGTTACTCCATGTTATGAATGAAAATGTCAATTGTAGACTAATACATATCTGAAACAAATTAAATTTGTGCAAATATTGTCATATTCTAGAAACTCATTCAGATGATTACTTCCATTAACATTTACTCATGAGATGAGGACAGGAACCATGGAACTATGAATCAAGTTTGGTGTTCTGAAGGTAAGAAATGTGGTTACAGTTGAAAGATGTGTGTAAGCTTTTTTAAATTGACAGGAGAATTTTTTGAAGCAGTGACGTATGACACTACTGCTTCCTGGTGTGTTTCTAAGACAAGAATAGTTGGTAAATGTGTCACAGAAAACCCACCGGAGAAATGACTGCAGAGTCTCTGGGAGTTGAAAACACCTGCATTAGATGCCTTTCTTGTTTCTGTGGCCAGATTCCTGAACTTAAAAGGGGAAGGGTTAACAGTTCAAAGGAGTAGTCTATCATGGGAGAGGAGAGAAGGCCACAGGATTGAGAGGCAGCTGGGGCACATAGCTCTACAGTGAGGAAGCAGGGACAGCTGGAGAGGGGGGCTCAAAAAATCCCAAGACCTGCCCCGAGGGGTCCACCTCCTCCAGCAAGGTTCCACCTCTTAAAAGCTCCATAATCTTCCAAACAGTGACACCAGCTGGGATTTTTACATTCAACCTACAACAATGTCCGTACTGTGCCTATAAAACGTATCCATGATTGGCAAGTCTGACTTTTTTTATTATAATATTTCTGTGGGAGATGTACCTGCTGTATCTATCCTCAAGACCTTGAAAAGCAGGAAGGCCGTCTTCTCCTTTGAAAGCCGCTTGTGCAGATTCTGGGCTACATCAACAGCTCTAAGGACCTTGAAAGGTGGCCCACTCTGTACATAAAATATAATCACAGTGCTGTAGAAGAGACAGAGAGAGGAGGACAGTCACATCATTAGACAGTGGCCAGCGCGATGTTCCATTTCAGCCGCCTGACCTAAGCAGTTGGGGAGACCACTACAGTTCTGTGATAGAATTCATTTTTTAATGCCAATAATATTCCATTGTATGTTTATATATTTCTGTCTCTGTGTGTGCTTATTTAATTTGTATAATTGATTTGGGTGTACATATGGAGGTCAAAGGTCAATTTTGGGTGTCATTCCTCAGAAGTCATCCAGCTTTTTTCATGAAACAAGGTCTTTCTTTTAAAAGTGGGGGTGTTACTTGTTTATTTATGTATTTATTTTATGTATGTGGCTACATGTGTGTCTGTGTACCACTTATGTGCCTGGTGCCTACAGAGGCCAGAAGAAGGCATCAGATCCCCTAGGACTGGAGGAGTTACAGAGAGTTGTGAGCTGTCATGTGGGGGGCTGGGAAGCTACCCCAGGTCCTCTGAAAGGCAGCCAGTGCCCTTAACTCCTGATGGGGCTCTGGGGCTCATTGATTAGCCCCAAGGATCCTTACCTTCGACCACCATTCAACCAGCACTGTAGGCTGAGTGAGAAAACTCCCTGTGGGCTCACGTTTGAACACAGTAGTCCCAGTTCTTGATGTCATTTGGGGGTTATAAGTGGTCCAGCCTTGCTGGAAAAAGGTCGTCACTGAGAGCAGCTGTAAGAGTCATAGCCCACACCAAATGCTTTATGTTTGTGGTTGAAGAGCCTCCTGCTCCAGCCATCACGCCTGCTGCTCACTGCCAGGCCTCCAACAGGATGGACTCTTATCCCCTGAGAACTGGTAAGCCCAACATAGACCCCATGTGGGTACTAGGAAACACTGGTCTTCTGGAATGGCAGTATATATCTTAATTGCTGAGCAATCTCAATGGTAGGACACTTTGCATGCACAAGGCCCTGGGTTCCATCTACATTGCCATAATTAGAATTAGTTAATTGGAATATGTTTTCATTAGTCACTTTTCTAAGTAAATTTCAGCTCTCTGGAAAACAACCCAGACAGAAGAATCAACAGTAGCTATAAAATGTACTTCCTGGCACTGGCGGGTTTTAATCGCCACATTCTTTCTATTCTCTTGCCCTATGCTGGTGCTGGTCTGGTGGGCTTTAAAAATAAGACTCAGTTAAATCCAAAAATTTTGTGAGAATGAAAGGCTGTGTATATTCCTTAAAGACAGCCAACGGTCCTGAGCCATCTCTTCACACACAGAAGTGTCTGCATAACACAACTTCTTCACAAGCCCCAGGCCATTTGCATGCCCTCCAAAAGCTAGCAGAGCCAAAACATCATCTCCCTTTGAAGTGCTCTTTCATTCAGAAAACTCTCAGTCAACAAACCAGGACCTGAGGGAAGGGCCTGGAACGACTCGCTCTTACTCTTCTCTTTAAGGAAAATGATAGAGGAACATGAATGTGACTTGTTTAAAGCAAACAAGAAAGAGAGCCAGCAGAAGAGGGACCTGGGAGGGAGCAGAGAAGGCCTGCAGCAAACCTGAGACCAGATGGAGGCCCAGCGCTGGGAAGGTATCGTATGTGACACCTCAGGCAGCCTCATACCTGACATCCGTGTGGGCCTGGATCTTCAAGACCTTCACGTCTGACTCTAGCACATTCAGAAGCACAGCCAACTGCCTCACCAGGGTTTCCTTCTGCTGCTCAGTCAGCTGCTCAACACTGACCTGCAGGATCAGCTCCACCAGGCCCTCCTTCTTGGGATCTGAGGAAAGAGAGCACAGGATTTTCACAGGAGATCACAGGCTTGATATGGAGGGGCAGGGTCTATGGAAGGGTTCAATGCCAGACTGGGCATGTGGCTCAGGAAAGGTCACTGGCCCAGTAACCACAGACTCTGGGTTCCATGCCCAGCACAGAATCCAGTGAGTTCAAGGCCAACCTGACCCACATAAGACCCTATCTAAAGAAAGAAGAAGAGGAAGGAAGGAAGGAAGGAAGGAAGGAAGAAAGGAAGGAAGGAAGGAAGGAAGGAAGGAAGGAAGGAAGGAAGGAAGGAAGGAAAAAAAAAGATAAGGAGGAGGGGAACTCTGAAGTATTTTTCCAATTTTATTCCATTTGTTATCTAGTAGTTTTTCCTTCAAAAGATAGCTGAGGACCTGACTTACTCCATTTTAGATACAACCTCCATGCTGAGTATGATCAGAGGCTAAAGTTAGAAAAAAAATCCCTATAATGTAATCCTCCTTCAAGATTTGGACCAATCAAAATTATACAGGTACATTTTGCTATGGACACCAGTGAATCCCAATGATGGTCACGTAGCCACAACTAAAATTCCCCTATGTGCCTTAAAAGGAGCTTCTCTCAGGGTAGTTGCCATTTTGTACGAATGGCCAACGCCAGCATGCTTGTTGTTTCTGCAGAATAATGCTCTTTGTTTTGCATACTATTGGAGTCTGGGCTCTTCCTTCAGTGATTCTTGGACCCTTACAATAACCTTTTGGCTACTTTGAAACCCTGGCACCTCACACACTTCCCCAGCACCTGAGAACATCGTGCCCGTGCTCATGAGCACTACCTCGTCCAGTTTAAACTCAGCATCACTATGCCCACCTCACTGAGGCTGCCTTCCCTCAGTCTGACCATATTCACTTCATGTTAAATCAGGAAAGAAAAATCTGCCTCCCAGATAGAATTCTCACTGATGAGGTATAAGTTTTAAGTTGGGATCTGCTTGGTGGTATAAAGGAAAGTATAGAAAAATCCTAAAGTGGGCTAGACATATGGCTCTGTGGTTAAGAGCCCAAACTGTTCTTCCGGAGGACCTAAGTTCAATTCCCAGCACCCTACATCCAGTGGTTCATAATTGCCTGTAACTCCAATTCTAGAAGATCTCACACCCTCTTCTGGCCTCCAAGGACACTACATTCAAATACATGAAACCATACATGCGCACACACACTTTTTTTTATTAAAAAGAAAAAGAAAACTGCTAAAGTGGAACTGGCCAAGAGCAGAAGCTAGCACAGATGGTTTCCCACTCCAGTGACAGCCCAGTACACACCTGGCAGCACCTCCACAGTGGCAGTGTCTGAGTCCGAGGCCCCCTGACTGTCAGTGACTAGCAAGTGGAAAGTGTACACTCCTTCCACCAGATTGGTGAGCTGCAGAGCCACCCCGTTGTCAGAGCCTCCGATGACATCCTGAGAAGTAAAGGGATCCACAGGGCAGCTGTCAGTCTTGTGCTCAGTTTCTTGTACGATTGGAGCTCAAAGCTCTGAGTTCCTCGATTTCAGATGTGTACAGTTTACATGGTTGGGGGAAGGGGGAGTAGGGAGAGATGAGGGGCAGGGCTAAGGTTTTAAATCTTCTTAAACCTCCTTATGTGGAACATCGGGGGTGCAAGGACCCCAGTCAAGACATAAACTGAACTTTCCAGTAATTACTAACTGATTGATCAACAGATGGAGATTGGTAAACTGAGTGGAAAGCCCCAGGGCAAAACATGGAGTTTTATGGTCTTATTTTCTGATAGAGTTTTATAAGGCTCTCATCTCAGGTCCCCTCATAGCATATCATATTCACCTTCTCAAGTCACCCCAGAGCCTTGGTAGAAAGATCACTATTCTACTGGCCCATAGCTACAAAGAGTGAGAGAAAAATCTTTTGGTTTCTTTTGTCTGTACTTGCTAACCAGAATGGATGGCAACAAAAAGTCAGGAATCTGAACTAAGACACACTGTGGTTACATTTAGAAGCTAATCTACCAATCTAGCTGAACAGAATTCATTCTAGGAGTACTTTAGAATGTACAAGGCATTTTCAGTCCCTTCCCTGTGAGCATCCTTTGGTAAATTTACAAGGGTGCTTCTGTAGCTCTTAAGTCTTTAGCAACGGAAAAAGCGAGATGTATGGAAATTTATAATCTAAGACGCAGAGTGACCCAACGGCTTCCAAAAGCTAAAAAGCCCAGGTTTGTTTGTTTTAAGGCTGAGCTCTTTGGCCTTGGCCAAGTCACTTTCCATATGTATATTTCACTCTCTGCCCCTGTGAGATGAAACAGGAATCCCCACGCTTCTGACCTACCTGATTCATAGAGGAAGACTAACATAGGAAGCCGAAGAGTAGAGGGGCTCCCCCCCCCCCACCCGGAAACTTTGACTTCCATGTCCCTCCAGTGCCAACCTTCTGACATTGTGATATGATATTATCATGTACACATGTGTTGGGCTGCATTCACAGCTATTCTGGAACACATGAGGCCTGAATGACAGGAGTGGGACACACCTGCATGATATGTTATCCCACCCAAAGTCAGACCAGGAAACAGACTTCAGCTTTGCTTAAATCTAACAGCAGCCTGATTATACATCTGTCTCCAATCCCCAGAATATTCAAAGCCAGAGGCCCAGGAATCTTATCTTGGAGATGACATAGTAAGAGATCACATGTTCACACCCTAATCTTCAATGTGGCCTAAAGGTAGAACTTAGAAGGCAATTAAGGTTAAATGAGGTATAGGAGTGGGGCCTGATCCACAGGGTTGGTGTTCTTACAAATGAGACTTGAGAACAGTTCCCCCTCCTCTGTCCTCATTTCCTGCCCTGCCACATGAAGATGCAATAAATACGGGGCCATTCAGGATCCAGAAAGATATCGCTCACCAAAAGGAAACTGGCTGGCATCTTGGCCCTGGTTTTCCAGTCTCCAGAACTACGAGAAAATAATTTTCTGAACAAGTCACCACACACATGGTCTTTTGTCACACCAGATCACACTGACTAGTCTGGATGCAGTGTACATAGCAGAGGGGCACCGCCCTTCTGGGACTCACTCCAGCAGCTGGACTCTGGCCATCCCGGATCCACAGATAGGACACAATCCCTCGGTCATCAGTAGACCTTGAACCATCCAAAGTAATGGAATTATTGGGAAGTATAAGAACATGTCTGCCACCAGCCTGGGCTCTGGGAGGACTATTATTTTCTAAGTCAGACATAGCAAAAACAAAAACAAAGAAATTGACTTAAGTCACTAGTTATGCATGTCATAAAACACCCACAACTTCTCCCTCTTACAGCCAAGGTTGTTTTAGATACCCCATACCATTACTTTGTGCCCCAAACACCTGTAAGATAAGATAAAAACATAGACATTGAGCAGCTCTCTTCCAATGGAAAGACAGGCGAAAGCAAGTAATTTTACTGAAAATTGTACAATAAAAGCTAATATAGAGAGCTAGGGATATACAGTGGTAGAACGCTCCCCATCGAATAAAGCCAAGTGAGATGTTGCATGGTTGCAATCCTGTCAGGCAAGAGGATCAGAAGTTCAAAATATTGTCTTTAAAAAAAAAAAGTGTGTGTGGGGGTGCCAACTAGATGACTTAGTGGGTAAAGTTGCTT
>CAJQZJ010033798.1:2463613-2475278 GCA_907164525.1 Lophiomys imhausi
TGTTGTTGCTGCTGCTGCTGTGAAAATGCAGGGCCATGGGCCTTGGGCTACTCTCTACCCCAGTCTTGTCTTTGTTTTTTAACCCTTTATTCTAGCTATCCTAACAGATGTAAGGGACTATCACATTTTGGATTCTACTTCTTTTGCATGTTTATTTGTCCTGAGTGCTAGGATTCCTTTAACAATTTTTAAATCTAGTTGTTTTCTTATTATTGAGTTGTAAGACTTATTTATATTTCTGCATGTAATGTTATGGCATATGACTTATAGAGATACTCTATCCCATTCTATGGGTTGTCTTCCCTTTCTTCATGTTGTTATTTGGGATGCAAAAGTATTTAATTCAGATGAAATAAAATTTATCTCTTTTCTTCATTTTTACTAATGTTTGTTCATTTTTTGAGACAGGGTTCCCTAGGTAGCTCTGGCTGTTTTGAAACTCACAATGAAGACCAGACTGGTCTCAAACTCACAGAGATCCTCCTGCCTCTGCCTTCTCAGTGCTGGAATTAAAGATGCACAGCTTCATTTTTGCCAAATTTTGATGTCCTGTCCAAAAAAAATAATTATCTAAACCTAGTTACCAAGGTTTACTACTATGTTTTCATTGTTTCAACTGTTATTATTTAGGTATTTGGCACATTTTGAGTTCTTTTCAATAAAGTGTAAACTTAGTAAGCTACCCCTGCCTGGCAATTGGCAATGAGAGACCTTGTTGGTGCCGTTGTTCTTATATCAGTCAGGGGCAGGGCAGATGGCAGCCCTCTGTTCATCCTAGCTTGATGCCTGGCATGGTGGTCAAAGCTGTCTTATGCCCAAGACTCATAAAGATGAAATCAAGTCAAATCAAATCTAGGCAGCACAGTTTAGGAGGAGAAAGACAAAAAGAGACTTACAGACTGCCATGCCACCTGCAGACCTGCCCTCCAGCACACGGCACAGGCAGGCCGCAGACACCCACTTGTTGCCACACCACGAAGCACAAATAGAGGATATCACCCAGGGACCCACCAGCCACTTGGCCAGCCTACAGTAGAAGCCACCATAATGTGCGAGTATGTGGTGGTCAGAGAAAGAGAAATGGAACAGCTTGAGCATTATGAAGAGAGAAGGACTGGAGACTTAAGGGTGGAGGGGAGTAGCCTGGTATGAGTGGCCAGCCGTGCCACCTGGGCGCATGGCTCTTTTGCCTCCACCTCCTGGGTAGTTGATACAACTTGGGAGTGAGACTCTCGTTCTTTTACCACTTGGGTTTTTCAGGGAAAGGTCTGTGGTCTCTTCGTACCCATCAGCATCACCATGTCCCTGGCAACTTTCTAACCACCTAACAAACTGGTGGGGCTGGCTGTGGTAGAGTAAAATTTCAGATCTGATTACTATAGGAAATTGTCAAAGTCTCTAGGTGGATGTGACATGCATGCCAGTTCCGGGGCCTTCTATGAAGTCTTCATTAACATTACTTAGCCATAGAGCAGTGGTTCTCAACCTGAGGGTCCTGACTCTTTTGGGGTGGTCAAATGACCCTTTCACAGGGATTGCCTAAGACCATGGGAAAGCACAGATATTTACATTACAATTTATAACAATAACACAATTACAGTTAGGATGAAGCAATAAAAATAATTTTATGGTTGGAGGTCAGCACAACATGAGAAACTGTATTAAAGAGTCACAGCACTAGGAAGGTTGAGTACCACTTCGAGGCCCTCTCACTGTAGGCACTGCTCTGTTGGTGACCTAAGAAGGGGAAACTCTGTTTTTTTTTCCAAATTGCCTCTTGCATCAGCCTCAGGGACTGCCCTTCGAAGAAATCTCCTTGGGTTCCTCTAGCCTCAAAGAGTCTGGCAGAGCTTAGCAGGAGCCCAGAGCGCCTTCCCTTGCCCACCCCAGCACACCCACCTCTTTCCCTGAGCTGCTGCTCCGTTGTTCTTGGAGCTGTAGAGTCTCTTCTCCATCCAGCCCTACTCCTCCAGGTAAGGCGGTCACAGAGGGGGGCCACGCGCTGCTCTCTGCAGAGTCCCTGGGCCTAGGGGACCAAGTGGACTCATTCAGGGCCTGCAGCTGCTCCTGGTCCAGTGGGTGGGGCGTGGGGTCCTGCAGCTTCTCTGTGGAAGCAGCTGAGCCGTCTCCTGCAGCCGAAGCATTGAAACCTCCCTCGCTGCCAGGCGGCAGGCTCCAGTCCTCCAGGTACTCTGCGCTGCCTCTGAGATCCTGTTGGTTGGAGGGCTGCAGGAGGCCCTGCTCCGGTTCCTTGTATTCATCTGAATACTCAGCAGTCTCCTCTGGTCCCCCGTCTCTGCCTAGAAAGGCCAAGTCCTTCCTGAGGTCCTCAAGGGAGTCGCCCCAAGCTCCCGAGGGGAAACCCCTGCCCAGCGTTATGTCTCCTCCATAGTCCAGCTGCTGCCTCTGGAGAGGTCTGCGCACGAAAGTGAGGTAAGATCGGATGGTGTCTGTGGTTCTGGGCTCGCAGTTCTCTGGGTGCACGCAGTTCACCAGGTAGCAGTTGCCCTGAAACCACCAGGCCAGGTTACAGCTGGGAAGGTCACAGCAAGCGGCCGTGCAGTCTCCCACGGAGAAGGTTTGAGATACCCGCATGATTCTAATGGTTTCCAGGTTAGGTGAAATGATGGCATTGGAGTAAGTCTTCCCTTCACTGCACTGCTGAGAGCTGCCACCTGAAGACCAGGGCGGTACAGGCATTCAACACCAAAAGTCAAATCGGTAAGTAGACAAAGGAACCGCTCAGTTCTCAAAAGAAGAAACACAAATGGTCAACAAATATTTGGGAAAATATCCAAGCTGAATAACACACCTGTAATCCCAGCACTTGGGAGGTAGAGGCAGGAGGATCAGGAATTCAAGGTCATCCTTGAGAGCTAGAAGCCAGCATGGCTGGGCTACATGGGACCTCGTCTCAGGAAACCAGTTCAAACCAAAGTTCATGTACAGAATCTAGATTTAAAGATATATGACATGTATGTACACACATATGACATGAAAGTAGAAAGGAGGCTACAGGAGGAGGAAGGTTCTGAAAGGAAGGGGAAAAAGAGGGTAATGGCAGGGACCATTATCTTTCCCTCACACAAAGAATCTATATTTAAATTGTATACACACATTGTATATTGTATATATGTGAATATATATGTATATATGACATATATATTATATATATATAAATGATATGAAAGGAAAAGCACAATTTAGGGGGAGGGATGGGAGAGGAAAGTGGTATACAACAGTGATATATGTGTATGAAACGTCAAAATGAAGACTTTTTAAAAAAAATGATTTTACATTTATTTGTTTCCATATGTGCATACACACACACACACACACACACACACACACACACACACACACACACGTGTGCCATAAAAGTCAGAAGGCAGTCTATGGGAGTTAGCTCTCTCCTTCTACCATGTAGGTCTAAGGGAATGACCTTAGGTTATTGGGTTAAGTGTCCCCTCAACCTGCTGAGCCATCTTGCTGGCTCAAAGCCTATTGTTTTGCACATTCCAGGGAAGCCACTCCAGAAAACCAGAGGCTTCTCCATCCCTTGCCATGCTGCCAGCCATCAGCACTCCCTGTTGAAGGGTCCACCGCACTATGCATCCATCTACCAGGGGCCCTCTCATCCAGACAGTCACCCATCTTTCCACCGACTCAGCCATTTTTCAGTCACTCATTCACCCACCCACCCACTTGTCCATAATCCCTATTCTTCCTCTTATCTATCCATCTCTCTATTCTTCTACCTTTCTATCCACATATACTCTTTCAACTATTCATGTGACTTTTTAACCTATATATTCTATCTCTTCATATAATTCTTCGTATAATTGTGTCTCCTTTTTATGTAACTTACAATAGCCCTCTTGTAAAAGCTAGTTAGTTGAGTTGAAGAGATGGATCAGCAGTTAAGAGCACTGACTGCTCTTCCAACTGACCCAGGTTCAAATCCCAGCACCCACATGACAGTTCACAGCTGTCTAATTGCCGGGCATGGTGGTGCACACCTTTAATCTCAACACTTGGGAAGAAGAGGCAGGCGGATCTCTGTGAGTTCAAGGACAGCCTGGTCTACAAAGTGAGTAGAGGACAGCCAAGGATACACAGAGAAACTCTGTCTCGAAAAACAAACCAAAACAAACAAACAAACAAAAACTAGTTATTACTGTATCTTCTTTTTTTTTTGGTTTTTCGAGACAGGGTTTCTCTGTTTAACAGCTCTGGCTGTCCTGGACTCGCTTTGTAGACCAGGCTGGCCTCGAACTCGCAAAGATCCGCCTGCCTCTGCCTCCCAAGTGCTGGGATTAAAGGTGTGCGCCACCACCACCCGGCTTGTATCTTCATTTTGTTGATATTATTAATAGATTTTTTGAAAATCTCACAGGCTATCTGATGATAGATCATCTGAAAGAAAAATGTTTAAGGAGAAAAATAAACTTGTTCTTAGTACATATCTCTACTCAAGTTCTTGTCTGCTTGTTTATTTGTTTGATTTTGAGATGGGTATCACTATGTACTCCTAGCTCACCTGGAACTCACCGAGATCCATCTGCCTCTGCTTCCCAAGTGCTGGGATTAAAGTCACGCACCACTCTTTGTATTCCACTAGAATTGGTCAGACTGTCAATAATGAACTATTAATCTTCCTACAGTCACTACGTGGGCATCGGCATGTACTTCATAGAGTGTGCTCTGTTAGTTTTTGTGACAAAAAAAAAAAAAATAGAATCAGACCTGAACAACGCAAAGTTTCCTTCCTAGTAAGGGATGATCATTGAAAGTTATTTTAATCAATGTTATTCTAGTCACATGAGGAGCTGTCAGACATTGTTTATAACAGGAAATATGTGAAAATGCCTAGGAATCACCTTTATGTTACCTGTATACAAGATCATTGTAATAGATACATTTTTTTAACAGCACAATGTCAGGTATCTCATTAGCATGGTAGGTACATTGAAATTCTCATAACAGTGTCAGAGCCAGGAAGATCGCTCAGTGGGTAAAAATATGTGCTGCCAAGTCTAGTGGCCTGAACCCACATGATAGGAGAAGAAAACTGATTCCTAAAGTTGGCCTCCGCACACACAAATACACACCCTCACACATACATAGAGACACACATACACATACATGCCATCACACACACACACACACTGAGTAAATGCAGCACAATGACAAACATCAGCTCTATGGAATGACTATTTCATCCAATGTAATAGGAATTAGATAAACTACACATGTTCCTTTTCCAATTAAAAATGCAACATGTGAAGCTGATGTGCTGTTTTCTCAAACACAAATCTAGTTTCTAAACCATGGTCTATCATTATTTCAGAGAAGAGCTAGATCTCAGATATGGAGAAAACACTAATTGACTGCAGATGAACACAACAAAATGGCACCTCTTAGGAAGATCAAGAGAGAATGGGGGAAGCAGAGGAAGGGAACACCCAGCCTCTCAAAAACATTGTATTTTTATGGCTACCATTAACATTTCTCCTTGACTTATAAGAAGCCCCAAGCCAGAAATTCCTCCCTGACCCACATGGTCAGACATGTGTGCTTCCCTTCCCCTGAAGGTGTGTCCTGTCCTGTGGCAAGTGAACCAGAGCAAAGTCACATTTAATGTCTGGCCCTGGCCACCAGACACCGCAGGAACCATCTTTTACAACTCTCCCAGGAAACAATGACATCTCTTGCTACTGGTTTCCTACCTGTGAAGGTGGCCAGCAGCAGCAATGAAGATAGTGCTGTGGTTGGGGACACCATTCTGCCTCACAAGGATGAGGCTTCCAAGGCAGTGGATATGGAACAGGCTCCCTTTGATGGTTGATGAGCCAGATGTGGCTGCTAGCACTTCAAAGAAAACAAAACAGAGACAAGAAAGAAGAAAAGGGTAGGCAAATGTAGAAACAAACACATTGTTCCTATCAGTTATTTATGTTAATAGAAAGCTGTCCTGTCTCAAAAAAAAAAAAAGACGAAATACTGCATCTGTAGCCTGGCCTAGTGGCGCATGCCTTTAATCCCAGTACTCAGTAGGCAGAGACAAACGGATCTCTGTGAGTTTGAGGCCAGCCTGGTCTACAAAGGGAGTCCAGGACAGCCAGGCCTACACAGAGAAACCCTGTCTGGAAAAACCACACACAAACACACACGCACACACACACACACACACTCACACACACACACTCACACAAACACACACACACTCACACACACACTCACAGACACACACACACTCTCACACACACACACTCACACACACTCACACACACACTCACACACACTCACACACACACTCACACACACACACTCACACACACTCACACACAGACACACACACACACACACACACACGATGTTTCTGGCAGTGCTGCACTGGGTTGAACCACAGGACCTCCCTGCAGCCTTGGTCCTGAGCATGCAACACGGGTGCTTTGCACTGCAAATGCCCTCACACCAGGCAATTCAAACAATCGCTGCCTGGAATAGCTCAGCTCAGAAAGAAACTATTGCATGTTATAAACTGCAGTGGTTTTATTGGATGCACGAAGTTTTCCACTTGCAAATACATAAAATGGCTTATGGAAAAGCAAAGATTTTAGTATTTTCCTATCCTCATTCCCCAGCATGTAGGCATCAAATTATTTTTTTCCAAATTAGCATTTTTAAAACTGAATTATGTCAAGATGGACAAGTATCTCGTTCATGTGAAAAATCCCTTTCATGTTTAATAAGTGGTAAAAAATATGTATAAGAATTGCTTTAGAGTAAATTTCTTTGTGATGTGTCATAACTAAGTGTTTAGTTTGTATGCCTGTTCTATATACCTACATATCCAAAGTCACATAAGAATTTCTTGGGTAAAAAGGGATCATAGTGGAAAAAGATTAAAAAGCCTAGTGTGAAAAGATAAGATGGGAATGTGTCTTGCGTTGAAAGTGTTTCTTCCTTAGTGTTATTTAAAATAACAGTGACTTTGTCACCAGTGTCTGAGGTTTGGGGCAATGTAGTAGGATCAGTACAAGTTTGTTTTCCTAGAAACTTTCTCAGTGTGACCATAGCAACCACCAGACAATCTCTGCCCTACACATGATGAAACTAAGATCCAAAAGAGTTAACTAAGGGACTGGGTGATGGGTCAGTGGGTAAGAACGCTTGCTGCAAATGCACAAAGACCTAAGTTCAAGTCCCCAGCATTCACATAAGAAGATGGGCATGAGGGCTTGCTTGGTGGTTAAGAGCACTAGCCACTCCAGCAGAGGACCTGAGTTCATTTCCCAGCACCCACATGGTGACTCACAACCACTGACAACTTCAATTCCCTCCCTTCACTTCCTCTTCCCTTTCTTTCTGCATTTCTTCTTTCTTTCTCTCTATTCCTTTCTCCCTCTCTCAATTCCTTTTCCTTTATTATGTACTGTTGCTGTTTGTTCGTGGGTTGTGAAGTGTTTGGGTTTGCATAAAGTCAGTGGACTTAGAGTGAATAATAGTTGTTTTATTGAAATTTCAAATACATTGAAACCAAACCTTTTGGCCATGTACTAAGGAATGTTTTAAAAGTGTCAGGCACAGTCTGGATCCTGAAACCATCCATTTGATCACTACCATATGCTCTCTTTTTTTTTTTTAATACTTTATTTTTTATTTCTTCAAGTTACATCTCAATCACAATCCCCTCCCTACTCCCCCCTCCAGTCCCACCCTTCCACCCTCCTCCCCCTCAACCCCCCATCCTCTTCCCTTCTTTTTTTTTTTTTTTTTTAGTTTAAGGTATTTCTTTTTCCCCCCAATCAGCTCTCCCTTTCAGTCCAAAAAATGGTTCTTTTTCTTTTTCTTTTTTTTTTTTGGTTTTTCGAGACAGGGTTTCTCTGTGTAGCCCTGGCTGTCCTGGACTCAATTTGTAGACCAGGCTGGCCTCAAACTCACAAAGATCCGCCTGCCTCTGCCTCCCAAGTGCTGGGATTAAAGGCGTGCGCCACCACTGCCCGGCTGGTTCTTTTTCTTATAACTATAAATACAATACAAAACAACAGAAATAAATAGGCCACAATTATAAGAGTTATATGGCTTAGCATACATTCCCAATGTCCACTCCATATGTATTTGGCACCTGACTTTAACATTCTACTATCTAACCATCTCCATGAGTTTAAAGTTCTATATCTAACTCAGCTTTCATACTAACTTTCATCACAATTTTAAAAATATCTTCTTAGATCCAGAACACCCTCTTGATTCCTAAACAACTCAAAATTTAACTATGAGACTCTAGCTATCTAGTCTTCAACCACCTCAGAGACCTGAGAGGGATAAATATATCTGATTATATAGGAAGTGCAGGGCCTGCAGCTTCCAAAACTAAGAAATGACATACCAGTGGCTGCCTGGACAGTTCCCATTTTCTCTCCATACATTACAGCATCAATCTTCAGCCATTTGGCCCCGTTTCTCTGACAGACATTGATTGTAGAGCAGGAATTATGAAGGACTTACCTACCCTGTCTTGGCAGACTATGACAGTCTATCACAGTTATTTTCTAAGCTACTCAGAAATCAAGTTGCTAAGAGACAAGCAATATTTGCTTATCTAAATATAAGAGATAGATAGGGCATCTTCAAAAACCTCAAGAGATCTGCAGAATATGGCATTCAAAAATGTTTTCTTAAGATTTTTTGATATCGAGACATGTCAGCTCCTGACAGCACCCCCTATTCTACTCCAAGTAGAAGATGAGCATCGAAGAATCTCCAGTGGGAGATGATTGAATTGGTGGTAAGCCTTTCTCTTGGCCAGAAAAAACCCTTGCTTCAACTGTAGACAGACTTCTGTCCAAAAGGACAAAACTTGGAAGCAGGTAAGTTGAAAGCCTAGCTCTGCCAAGACAGGGTAGGTAAGTCCTTCATAATTCCTGCTCTACAACCATATGCTCTCTTACAGAGTGAAATGTTAATCCCCTCACTCAGGAGGCAGAAGCAGGATGATCACAAGTTCAAGACCAGCCTGGGCTACAAGAAACTCTGCTTCAGAAGAGACAAAACATGCCGGGTGTGGCGGCACATGCCTTTAATCCCAGCATTTGGGAGGCAGAGATAGGGGGATCGCTGTGAGTTCAAGGCCAGCCTGGTCTACAAAGTTAGTCCAGTACAGCCAGGGCTATACAGAGAAAACCTGTCTCGAAAAGCCAAGAGAGAGAGAGAGAGAAAGACAGAGAGAGAGAGAGAGACAGAGACAGAGAGAGAGAAAAAGACAGACAGAGAGAGAGAGAGAGAGCATATAAGGGTTGGAGAGATAGCTCAGATGGATCTGCTGATGGGTAGAATGGAAAGTAGAAGTTTTGTTTTGTTTTTGGTTGTTTTGTTTTTTTCCGAGTCAACAGTCTGGCTGTCCTGGACTCACTTTGTAGACCAGGCTGGCCTCGAACTCACAGAGATCTGCCTGCCTCGGAAAGTAGAAGTTAAGGGCAAATCCCAGGGTGACTTGGCAAACAGAAGAACAGAGTTGCCATTACTCAAAGTGGGAACTAGAGCCAGAGAAATGTGCCACATTTCTCTGTTATGCTTTCCACGGTGGAGAGCCAGATCAGCCCAAGACTCTCAGAAGCCTGGATGAAAGGACAAAGAGAAATTTAGTTCTGTGTCCCTGTCCAGGAACAGGCTTGGCAGCACTTGGAGGAGGATCCTACAGCTTTCTCTGTATTCTGAATTCTGCAGCCACCAGAACGAGCTTACATGCAGATTCATCCCCAGAGCCCCCAGATGAGAATCTGAGGCCAGTCTGATCTACATAGCAAGTTCTCCCGGACAGTCCGACTTACATAATAGAGAGACCCTGTCTCAAAATAAAAATCAAACAAACAAATACAGAGAAAAACCCTTTGGGAAGGACACACACAGACACAGACGATTCACAAGACAGCCTTAAGTCAGACACAGATTGATACTCATGCAACAGACAGAAAGCAGAAGACACAGGGAGCTTAACGTAGAGAACTGAAATCTGGGCTGTCTTCATTAAATGACATCAAGGGTAAGTTTTTTCTTTCCTTAATGCAACACCAATGAATTATTGGTGACTTGGGAGTTTATTCCTAATGCCTTTAATCCATGCAGACAGAAATCCTACAGCCTTCAAAAACTGAATTCTGCAGCCACCAGAATGAGCTTGCATTCAGATTCTCCCCCAAAGCCCCCAGATGAGAATGCAAGCTGTTGGGTAGCTGTTTGGTCTAGATTGAAACATTCTCTCACTTGATGGAGGAGGAAGGAAAGCTCCTCAGGCCCATGAAACTTATGAGATCATAAGGCCCCCTCCCTTATGAAAAGTTAGTTAAGACTCTTCAGCAGTGTAGCTGCCTGCGAGTGTATCAAGAGACTCCAGAGTTGTAGTTTTGTGAATAGACAGCCATGCTGGGGTGGGTTATTTTGTGATGGGGTTGCTCCTCTAACGCCAATGGACTCACTGGCTCATTAAGCTAACTTGTATAAACTTGCATTTTTGGAGTATCGTTCCCCTCTCTATTTTCCCAGGAAAAAACCACATCGCACGAGACTCTCATAAATTCTAACAAATGTGTGATTCTTTAAGACACTGTTTTTGTAATCATTTATTCCACCGGAATATCAAACTAATACAGCAGGCAAGTGGGTAGACTTTGACTGACATTGTAAAATATTATGAAAAGTCTCCTAAACATCACTGCAGGCTATAAAGGGGCAATGAGTCCTATTGTTAGGAACTAGAAAAAGCCAGAGCCATGAACTGCAACACTGAAAGCAAATAGGTGGACTGCCAAGGTATGTTCATTACTAGAATTTTGTTTCGGGGACTCAGTAAAGACTTCATTTAGAAGTATCCCATCACTGAATGTGGCACAGGTATATAATATGATTTTTATGGGGCTGTAGAGATACTTTAGGAATTAAGAGTGCTTGGTGCTCTTGCAGAGGATTCAAGTTTTGTTCAAGCTCACAACCACATGTAACTATAACTCCAGGGGATGCAATGGCCTCTTCTGGCTTTTTTATAAGCTTAAGTCTGTTTCTTTTTTTTTTTTATTATTTTAAGTAAACTGATGATACATTAAAAATTTTTTTAATTTAAAAATTAAAAACCTAACCAGCACAGGGTTTATCTGTGTGTAGGTATGTGCATATGTGTGTGGTAGTACCCATGGAGGCCAGAAGAGGTATTGGGTTTTCTGGAGCTGGAGTTATAAACCGTTGTGAGCCACCAGACAAGAGTGCTGGGAACTCAACTCAAGTCTTTAAGAGTAGTATGCATTCTTAATTGCTGAGCCATTGCTCCAGTCCCTCTTGTCAACCTTCATCATTAGTAGATGAGGCTGAGGTGGTAACAGAAGATGAAATCTGTGGCAAAGGCAGCAGCTGCCATGCTAGTATCTGGCAGCAGTGGTGGCAGTCGTAGTAGAAGTGACAAGAGGGCAGCTAGAGTGTTCCAGGGAGCTGTCAGGGGCAGAAACATCGGGAGCAGAAGAGCCAGGGGTTAAAAAACACATTGGAAGCCGGGCGTTGGTGGCGCATGCCTTTAATCCCAGCACTTGGGAGGCAGAGGTAGGCGGATCTCTGTGAGTTCGAGGCCAGCCTGGTCTACAAAGTGAGTCTAGGACAGCTCTGGCTGTCCTAG
>CAJQZJ010033798.1:2478953-2510013 GCA_907164525.1 Lophiomys imhausi
GTCACTGCTTCTATGGATTTATTTAAAAAGAAAGATTCCCATCGGGCGTGGTGGTGGTGGTGGTGGTGGTGGTGGTGGTGCACGCCTTTAATCCCAGCCCTGGGAAGGCAGAGGCAGGCGGATCTCTGAAAGTTCAAGGCTAACCTGGTCTACAAAGTGAGTCCAGGACAGCCAAGGATACACACAAAAACCCTGTCTTGAAAAACAAAACAACACAACAACAAAAAAGATTCTGTGTTTTGGAGGTGTGTGTGCTTAAGTCAAGAAAAAAAGAAACCTTAAACATATGCATCCTTTTATAACTTAATGACACTCTCCTTCAGCTTCCTAAATTGTGAGGATGTTAGCTTAATCGTTGGTATTTTCTTCTGAAAGGAAATGCATCCCCTGCCTTGGCATTTTACATAGCAAAGATGTGGTGTGTGTCCCTGTCACCTTTGGGCCTAAAAATTCCTGCTACATGGTTTTGTTTTGTTTTTTTCCCTTTTCAGTTTGCAGAGAATTCAGCTTTCCCTATGAGTTCTAAGTTTAGAACTGAATTTGCTCTGTCTGCATTAGAAATAAGTAAAATTATGAGCACAAAATAAAAATTCACATGTGGCGTAAATTCAGTCGTCCCACTGGAGAATTTTCCTAGTTACTATGCATTTCAGAAATACAGTAATACCTACATTCACTTCAAAATTTCTTGTTTTTTTTTTAAGATAATGTGATCTATACTTTTTTCCATTATTAACAAAAATATCATTCAACTTTTCTATTCAAGCACTGAAAAAAATATCAACATCTAACCCACAAACAAAAATGTTCAGGAAAGCCAGCAATAAACATGAACATGAATATGATCACACTGCTTTCTATCATCATACGAGCATGAGAACAAATGGTGTGGATGACTAACGCTGCAGCTCTGTGCCCCTGATAAAGCTGTGCCACTTCTTGGAGGGAATTCAAAGATCTGGAAAGAAAGCCTTTAAACGGCGTTAGTTTCAGGTGACAGTAAGGAGAGGAGATAAATGCATTTGGCAAAATGGTAGCAAGGACCTCATCAATAGCACTAAACAAAATTTAAAGGTAGCAATTCATGTGTAAAGCATGCAATTTAAGAGGTTGAAAGATACCCAAATCTCCCACCTCCACCATACAGGTAATCCATCAAATTATGCAACTATCCAGGATTGCTTTCCTTGGTGGCCAGAGGAAGCCTTTAGAAGTCAGCCTCTTGGTTGTTTTTTCACTGGTACCACCTACCTGCTTGTTGTCTTCCGTTGCTGATTATTTGGCCATCTGGACTGGGAGAGGAGTTCTGCACCTGAGGTGGCTAATGGGGACACTGAGACTGGGCACTGCTGGCTCACTGGAGCTTCACTCAACACCCCACCGCCCAGCCTCACAAACATATTCCCATCCTGCATTTCTAGGCAGAGGTAACGCAAAACCCCAAATAGATCTTGGCTAGAAATCTGGGTACCTGGAGTCCAGATTGAAAGCCTGTGATTACTGCACGGAGCAGAAACGAAATGCAATTAGCAAATGCCAGCACTGAATGAACTTTAAAGAAACCGATTCTTAGGATTGAGGCTTGTTAGTCTCCCTGACTCCACCCTGCTGAGAACCCATCCATCAAAACAGGAATGCTGGCGGCAGAGTGCAGCTTACCTCCATCCCCAGCAATCTCCAGCCTCCGTGGTGCTCCTGACCTCCCAGAAGCTGGTGTCCAGTCCGGACACCTGCAAGGCACACGTGCAGGCGACACCTGCCCGCCCCTGCGGCTGCATAGACACTGCCAGCGGGTGCTAGTGATTCAGCGCCTTTCCGCCTCCCGGGTTACCAGGGCGACGCACACGCACGCGCACACACGCCCCTAGGGATGGCCTGTGCTGCAGCCCGCACACTACCCCACGAAGCAGAGGGGCCTCTGTTTGTTTCCCTGCTGTGATCCCTCGCCCACTTTTTTTCCCAGCCATGGTTCCAAACTGTTGAGGGAATGTACAGGTCTTCTAGGGAAATGTTCTGCCTAAGGAGCACACACTGCCTGGCTCACTCCGCCTTGTTTTCAGCGGAGCCTCTTACACCCTTCCCTCTCTGATATATAACTTATTTTCTGGGTTTCAAGTGCTGCTTTCAAATTTGAGACTGTATCGACACAGACCAGCTCTGTACTTTGCAGGCTAAATTGGTGCAGGGTGCATTTTGGCTTTTGTGTCCTGCAGTGAGAATTTTAGTATTAAGGACATGAAAGTATCTGGGAACTAGTATCAAGGGACAGAAAGGGGAGGAGGGCAGAGTATTCCTTATACGTCCCATCATCACATCACGGCGGCTTAAAGACTGACTGAATTAATTGCACACTGGAAGAATAAGTCCCCACTGGCGTCTTTATGGAGACACCTCAGACAAGGTAGGAACCCACTAAATGTCTCCTGTTACAAAATGAAGAGTACCCAGGAGCAGTAGTACACTACTGTAGTAATACTACAACCCATGAGGCTAAGGCAAACAATAAACTCACAACTGTCCATAACTCCAAGATCTGACACCCTTACAGACATATATGCAGGCAAAACGTCGATGCACATAAAATGAAAATAAGTATTTTTTTAAAAGTCAGTTATGGTGAGGCAGTCAGGATGATCACCGAGTTTGCAGCAGTCCCGCATGTATATCAAGTTCTAGGCTAGCCCAGGCTGCTTAGTAAGACTTTTAAGGGGCAGGGTGATGAGATGGCTCAGCCAGTAAAGGCATTTACTTTACCAAACCTGATGACCTGATGATGTTAGATCCCTTTAGACTCACATAAAAAATGGAACTTACTCCACAAATTGCCCAATGGCCTCCACATGTGTATTATAGACATCATACATTTTTTTTTGACATCATACATTTAAAAGTAACATAGAATGAATGTGGGAACTAATGGATAATGAGCCATTTAGGAGTAGGGAGAGTGAGCTGTAAAACTGAGAAAAGGCCCACACCTTTACAGTGGCAGCTGGATCTGAGTTGTTCAAAGCTAATGTGGTCTACAGAGGTAGCTCCAGGACAGCCAAGGCTACACAGAGAAACTATGTCACGAAAATCCAAAAGATAAGACTGAGAAGGAATAAAAATAAGCATGGACTAAAAAGGGAAAAAAAATAGTTAATTCAGTCACTAAACGGACTTGGAAGGCAGACACCAAACCTCACTAAAGATATTTTCTCCTCTCTCCTGTCATGGTACATTTTGAATGATACCTAGAGAAATGAAAGATCCAGGCAATGAAATAATCAAGGAGGCATGGAGTCTCTGACAAAGGGGGAAATGGTTACATCAGAGTACAACTCTCCCGAACCCCAACAAATTTAGAGGCAAAACAGAGTAAGATGAAGTCATTAGAAGCCTATACTAATGGAGACAGAGCCAAATACACATCCTTACAACTACAAAATGAAGCCTACTTGCAACTCCCTCCCAAAAACAACCAAACTATGTATTATGAAAAAAAAATCTTGCCAGGCGTGGTGGTGCACTCCTTTAATCCCAGCACTTAGGAGGTAGAGGCAGGCAGATCTCTGTGAGTTCAAGGCCAGCCTGGTCTACAAGATGAGTCCAGGACAGCCAGGGATACACAGAGAAACCCTGTCTCAAAAAACCAAAAAAAAAAAAAAAAAATCTTTTCTTTCACTTATACATTATGAATGCACTGAGTAAAATGCCAGTCTCCTTCAGACTCATGTGAAACCATTACCACACCTCTGGTATTCAGTGGTTCTTCACTGAGCTCCCCACTAACTGCCAGACAGGTTCAAAGAGAAATGATTCAAGGGTTTGTAGGGGTTTTTTCTTTCTGATTATTTACTTGTATGTTTTCATTTTGCACAATAAAAGCATGGAACGATCTTATTTTGGAGGGACAAAGCGAAGTTCAACACGATTAAAACATATTGTACACTACACATGGATGACCAACAGTGCTGAGGGGCGGGGACAGTTTAATGTTTGGCCTCCCGATGTAGCTCAATGGAAGAGCACTTGTCTACTACCAGTTTAGGGTTGGTATTTCAAACGTAGTTTGTTTTCTGTTCAAATAAAACAAACAAACAAAAACCTCAAGGTATTACAAATTTCTAGGTTCTCAAATCTTTCAATTTGGAAACTACTGTCCATTAAAGACTATAGTGGCTTATTGTTCCTCTTCTGACTTATGGCTTATATTTTGTCATAAGAGATAAATAAGGAAAGCATTTCATATAGACACGTAACTGAAATTATACTTTTTTTTGGGGGGGAGGGGAATCTGAGACAGGGTTTCTCTGTGTAGTCCTAGCTGTCCTGGACTCACTTTGTAGACCAGGCTGGCCTTGAACTCACAGACATCCACCTGCCTCTGCCTTCCAAGTACTTGGATTACAGGCGTGTGGAATTACAGACAGCTGTAAACTGCCATGTGGGTGCTGGGATTTGAACCCGGGTCCTTTGGAAGAACAGCCAGTGCTCTTAACTGCTGAGCCATCTCTCCAGTCCCCTTTTTTTTATAACAAACTGATGATCTAACAGCATAATACATCACAAACGTCATATGTGGTATGAGCCCATTTCAATGTAACATATTGTGTCTCTTAAGTTTAATTCTACTTAACACCAGTCTCCTCCATCACTATGCTGCTAAAATATGTGCCTCACAGTCTTTCAAGCTTTAATATTTAAAATGATGATTGACAGAAAATTCCTGTCCTTTCCTTAGTATGATGAGAATACCCTACTTTTAAGGTCAAATTGTCTTTTTAAGGTGCTTTCATTTGGGGATGCCTGATAAAAATGTTACTTCACTCTAAATTTCCCCATTTTTGTTAGAGTCTAACTCTATAGCCCAGGCTAACCTTAAACTAATGGCAATCTTCCTGCCCTATCCTCCAAAGTGTTGGGGATTTGATATTACACACATTCTTGGTGATTTCCACTGTAAAGCAACATGTAGAGCTGTTTTCTCAATGGCATTAGAGCAACAAATCCCATCATGAACAGAAAAATCATACTCAGTCTACAAACAAGTCAAACTTTATTTACAGTACATTTTTTCTTCACAGAACATTTACAAAAACTTACTCTATACTCACTTCCTGCAAATATTTTCATCTTATCAGTAACAAAACTAAAAGGTTATTTTTCTTCATGAATTTTCCTTAGGAAAAAAAAATCCCCATGTTGCTAAAGGTGGGTTTAACCACTGCGAAACTGGTTTGTCACTTCTCAGCAAACATTAACACTAATCAGAACAGTTACTGGAATTCAAAGTTTGACTCATAACTTAGTCATATTCTATTAGCTGACAAAAATTATGTCTGGTATACAACTGTCATCTACTTTACTGCAGATGGTCATGGCTTTTTTACTTAAGTTTCTGAATTTACAAAACATAAGACAATACAGTCTCAAGAATTCTGCATCTTTTTTTTCTCTTATAAAATGGTTTAAAATATCATTTGGTGCCTAATTTAAACAATAGTGCTGTCAACGTTAGCCACAATGGCCACTACTTGAAATTCTGACAGCAGCAATGAGCACTGTTACAAGCTGAGAGGCTGTGTCCTTCAAACAAAAGCCCACACATTCAAAACACAAGCATGCTTTGATTCCAAACACCAATCCTTAATTCTGAAGACATAAGGTACAAAGTAAAACGTAACTGTTTTTGCTGGACTAATGATATAGTTTATTAATTCTTCTGTATTAAACCTGGATTTCCTGGAAGGCTGATATCTGCACAAATCCAAAACTACTGCAAACAGACATGTAAAGCTTGAATGAGCTTGGGAAGCTTTTCACAGTACTCCATGCAGGCTGCACAGGAGGCCCCAGTGATCACTAGGGAATCTACCGCAGTCTAGTTTTTCCAACCCGACAAGATCTAAACTATAGGGAATAAGGCGGCCCTCTTCTGCTCTGAAATATATTCGATCAAAACGATGCTTACAAGCAGCAGGAATCCTGAGGTTATCATTTGCTTTCGTATCCCATGTATATCGGCAATGTTTAGGTTTGCCCAAAAATTCCCAGGCATCAAAAACGTTGTTAGGTAAACCGCCACATTTGATAACCTGGAAAGAGAAAGAATACTATGTAAAGTTTATACATCTACACCCCTCTCCCCTGCACCATTTAAAAGGTGTTTGATATTATCACCTTAAGTGCAACTGTTTTCTTTCTTCTTTTTTTTGTTTTTTTTTTTTTTGTTTTGCTTTCTGAGACAGGTTTCTCTGTGTAGCCCTGGCTGTCTTATGCAGACCACGCTGGACTCAACTCACAAGAGAGCCACCTGACTCTGTATCCCAAGTGCTGGGATTAAAGGTGTGCACCAAAATGCCTGGGAGTCACATCTTTAAAAAAAAAAAAAAAGTATTGCCAAAAAAAAATCCCCCCAAAACAAAACAAAACCCTAACAATATTTGTTTATATTACATGACTTAAAATGTTATAGGCTAGTACACTAGGATACCAACTGAGCACAGAGTTAGCATTAGTGTTCCTCCAGGTTCAATGTCCAACATGGGTAGAACACACACACCCCTAACCATTTTTACCATTTGTATGCATAATTCCAGGGCCTTTTGTAAAGGGACACTATTGTATTATTAGCATTTCCTGCGTGCTGGGATTAAAGGCATGCACTCCCAGCCTATGTATATACCCTCTGTATTTCTAACTAATGCAAAGGTCACTTGAATACTAATACTTGGAATAATTCTAATAGACAGATTACTCGAATACGTTGGTCTTGTATTCATTCAATAATGTTAAGAACCCAAGTGTACAAATATCTTTTCCAGTCCTTGCTTTCACTCTGAATCTACTCATGAAAGTAGGAAATGCTGAACCACACAGTAACCATGTATTTAATTTTCTGAGGTCCTAAAAAATCCCAATGTGTCTAAACTATGAGAGATTTTGCTTTAGAAGTGGCCACAGCAATGTCAGGAGTGTGGGTAAAATCATGAAACATCAGGACATTTTTTTCAGATAATATACCACTACATTCTGTTAACCATTAATGTGATTACATTTCTTCTATAATTATTAAAATCTTAAATATCTGGGAAAGTGAGATGGCTCAACCAGTACAGGCTTCTGTTGTCAAGCCTGAGCACCTCAGTTCCACTGTAGGTAAAAGGAGAGAACCAAATCTCACATGCTGTGCTCTAACTTCCATGTACACGCATACAAAATCAAAATGTAATAATTTTCTTAAAAATCTAAATATAGAGAAAACTTAAACAAAAGAGATGAGGTTCAGTAGTGTTGCCTAGCATGTAGCAGGCCCTAAGTTCAACCATCAAAAATAAAGCCATCTGGAGAGATAGTTCATTGGTTAAGAGTCCTGACTGCTCTTCCAGAGGACTGGAGTTCAATTCCCAGGACACACATGGCAGATCACAACTGTCTGTAACTGCAGTTCCAGAGGATTTGACGTCCTCAAACAAACATACACGTATACCAAACACCAAATGTACATAAAAACTAATTAAATTATATTTTCAAAAGTAAAGTTTTGGGTTTGTTTTTATTTTTTCTAGACAGGGTTTCTCTGTGTATACCTTGCAGTCCTGGAACTCACTCTGTAGACGAGGCTGGACTCGAACTCAGAGATAACACCTGCCTCTGCTTCCCGAGAGCTGGAATTAAAGGCGTGCACCACCATGCCCGGCAATAACATTTTTTTTATAAATGTTGATTTCAGCTCAGAAAAAGATTAGGTCTTTTTGTATCAGGGGATGCTACAAATATCCTCAATCTTTTTAATTAACACTCTTCTAGCTGGATGGCTGTGGTGCATGCCTTTAATTCCACCACTTGGGAGACAGAGACAGGCCGATCTCTGGGAGGTCAAGGCCAGCCTGGTCTACAAAGGGAGTCCAGACAGAAAGGGCTACTACTCAGAGAAACCCTGTCTCCGGGCAAACAAACAAACCTCTTTTAATTATTGTTTTATATTGTCTGTTCCACATGTAGGGTTTCCCCTAACAGTATAAGGGCCTCTTTTGTTCATATTTTATACAAAAGCTACAACAGTGTTTTCTACCTTGCATTTTCAAGTTCATAATACCTTTGTTAAAAAAGAATCCCAAATTAATTTCCACAGCAACAGTTTCCCCACAATTCTCGAACAACTCTGTTACTTACTTCTTCATCTCTTAAATTTGTATCTCCTGCAAATATAACAATACTTGAATCTGGAGTCTGTTGCATTTTTTGAAAAACCATTTTTAGTTGATTTATTCGTTCTGCAGAATGCTCTCTGGTGCTCTCCAAATGGGACGTCATAAGGCAAAATTCATTTCCACCCAAACTCACCTACAACAGGATAATTACAATTGAACTGGCCACTGATCACTAGTGCTGGTAACAGACTCCAACAGCAGACTATCAACTGGAATGCATTTACTCAATTGAAACCACATAGTCAGTACTATTCCTAGATGAAAAGCAAAAGGTACCAACCCCACCCATCACAACTATTTAGAAGCAAGAACTATCCACATAATACCTCAACTGTGCTCCTTCCAGTAGCTCTAGGCCATCAATGATTCACAACTCTCTAGAGAATCCTATTGCAAGCTGAACAGATTGATAAAAAGGTCCCAAACTGAAGTAAAGGACAGCTACTACTCCCTGCTTCCATGATTCAATAGTTACACTCAAGCACAGATAGTTCTTTCTTATTGCTCCAATAACGGCCTGGCACAGATACTCAAAAGTACTTGGTTAACTGAATGAATGAGTTGTTTATCATTTGCCATTAGGATATTAGTAAATAGAATGTGTTACAATGCCTGAAGAACCATCAATTCTTCCAAACCTGTAATCTGGATCCTGTCTACTTCTCAACCTCCCGTCATTCATACTCCACTATGTCTCCACACTCAGGGTGGTTAATACTGTCAACTTTACAGAATCTAGAATCACCTAGAAGACAAATCTCTGGGAATATTTGAGGAAGATTCCAGATTAGGTTATTTACAGTGGGAAAATCCATCCTAAGAAGGAAAGGGGCACCAGTGTGAGATGGGGTCCCAGACTGAATAAAAAGGGAAAAGCAAGCCGAACACTAGCAATCACTCTTTCTGGCTGTGGACACAATGTAGCTGCTCCTGCCTTACCATGATGTCAGTCCTCTTCAACTATAAGTCAAAATAAACCCTTCTTTTTAAGGTTGCTTTCGTCAAATATTGTCACACTAATTAGAAAACAGTAACACAGTGTTCATCACTCTAATGTGCATGAAGCTCATCCACACCCACAGGTTTGCCCTTGCTGTAGCTTGCACAGGTTTGTAATGGGTGTTCCCAGGGTGCATTCATGCACTGAACGAAAAGGAGAAAAAGAGAGAAAGCAAGCAGAGTAACACATTCATCTAATTCCTAACTCGAGACCCTACAGGACTAGCTGCTTCACTCTCACTACCAAGCCTTCCCTCCACCATGAGCCAAAGTAGTAGTGTGTTCCTTAGAGCTATGTGCAGTGTTATTTTTCTCATGACTGTAACAAATTACTTGACAAATGTTCTCAGCCAAATGTTGCAATATTTTTAAGAAAATATCTAATCAGTTAAGAATCCACCTTTGATAAGTCTGTATCTAAAATTATGTAGAAATCCAATTTACTACATTTTCTAAGACTAAAACATATAAAGGCCCAGTGAGCTGGTTCAGTGAGTACTTGCTTCACAAGCCTGATGATCTGAAATGAATACGTAGAACCAAAGTGGGAAAAGAAAACTGACTCTCAGTTGTCCTCTAATCGCCAGACCCACAGTTCCAGACAGACACACAAACAAGATTTAAAGAGTTGTCCCAGTGATGTGGCTCAGTAGTTAAGAGCCCTTGCCATGGCAACCTGAGTTTGATCCTTGGAATTTGTAATAGGAGAGAACCGAGTCCCCGAAGTCCTGATTCACTCTAACAGATTATCTTCGTAAGGAATAAATTCATCAGTAAAGGCAATTCTCTCTCTCTCTCTCTCTCTCTCTCTCTCTCTTTAAGGAAGAAATTTAGTATCTGTAAATGCAATTCCTTCAAAAAACAACAAATCCGCAACTCAGATTTAAACTTACATTCACACACAAAAGGTTTCTCATCATTTTGGTGTTTGGAAACGGAACAATCTCTTGACTTTTAAATTTTGCTCTTCCTTTCTTCAGCAGTATAGCTGTGAAATAGCCTTCTTCGTTACCTTCAAACATTTGTGGAAAAGAATTTAGAGGAGAAAGATGGGGACATCTTCACTTTACCCTAAGCTCCCCTACTGTAAACAAGGAGTGAAATTATTTAAACGGGATTAAATCTTTGAGCTTCCATTTTGAAGTAGGTCAACCAAGTGTTTCTCTGTCCCTTATCTAAATTTAACAAGAGATACAAATGGTATTTAATTAAGAACAAATGGGGATAGGGCATACCTCCGTACTCAATTTTAGCAAATACACAAGCCCAGAATTTTAGAACTTTGATTTCCTAAAAGGAAATATCCATTTCAATTCTTCCATTTATTAACATTAAGCTGTAAAATAATCTATAAATCTTTTAAGTATTCTGTGTCTTATTTTTCTTTCTTTTTTTTTTTTTTAGGTTTTTGTAGATAGGGTTTCTCTGTGTATTCTTGACTGTCCTCCAGGTTGGCCTTGAACTCACAGAGATCCACCTACCTCTGCCTCCCAAGTGCTGTGATTAAAGGCATGCGCCACCACGCCCCGCCCGTGTCTTATTTTTTCTTAAATCTATTTGTGACTTTTCTTCCTATAACAACTTCTCATTTTTTGTCCTTCAGTGATCTATTTTTCAAAGAAAAGGGAAATTTAGATGACAATAGAAGCATTACCTGTAATAATTTTGTAACTGCTTGCTCTCTTCTTTAAGAAGGCACAGTATGAGGGAGTAACTTCCTGTAGAAACACCAGATCTGGACTGTACCTAATTAATAAGATCAATTTAACAACATCAGCATACCATTCATTTTCAGCTACCAAGAGAAAAAATTCCACACAAGAAAAAACAAAAAAAAAAAACACCTGTTACTTTCAGGACCCCTAGTAATCCATGCTACATTGACCTTCATCTGTATTATTTAGTACACAGTGCCATAATGACCAATTAAAAATGGACTGATGTGTAGCTCAGTTACTGAACACTTGTCTAACAAGGTTGAATTCAATCCTAGCATTTCCCTGCACATCACCCCCACACAATACACCAGTGGAATTAAAACAGAAAACACTACCTATACTGAGTTTACAATGGTCATATATATATATATATATATATATATATATCAACAGATGCATTCAATGTTATCTCTTCAGATTCTCTTTAAAAGTTGTCTATTGCTGGGTGTGGTAGCCCACGCCTTTAACCCCATCGCTTGGGAGCAAGCGGATCTCTGTGAGTTCAAGGCTAGCCTGGTCTACAATGTGAGTCCAGGACAGCCAGGGCAACACAGAGAAACCAAAAACAAACAAACAAAAAAACTGTCTAGTGATAATAGCTCCAGAGAACTTCAGTGTTTTATCTAGTCACAAAACTCTCATGAGGTCAGAAAATTGGTATTTTAGGTTATTTTCATTTCATGGCAGTAATAATAGACAAAACTTACTATATAAAGCTTACAATTCTAGAAAGCATCTAACATATATTGAAGTTACAATCTACCCTGAGGCCCTCCCCAGATCAAGCCACCTCAACTCTCAAATATTTACTGAGCTGACCTTAAAACATTTTCAAGTACACAACATTGCACTGTTGCTATAGAACCATTAAAACACTTATCACAGCCTCTACCACAGAAGTGACAATGCTTACAAAGACAGGCAGGAACACACTCCTCGAGCCCTCTCTGGCAGATTGTTTCCATCTAATCCATCAATATTCCAGGTAATGAAAGAGATAATGCTACTGTCTTCTATAGAAATCCCAGCTGGACTGGTTTCTAAAATGGTGGTGTCATTTGCATCGTCGTCAGTTAGATCAACACTGGAAAGATCAAAATAAGGGTTTAAAAAAAATCCACAAATTATGAATTGTTGTGTTTGTGGGCTACGATGGTAACTCAGTTCAGGTCCTCACATTAAACACTGGATGTAGCGGCACACTTGTAATCTCAACACTGGAAGGCTGAGATCAGTGGATACCTAAGGCCTGTTTTACCCTAAATGGTGAGTCCATGGTCTCAAAAAGCTACCACTCCTGGAGAACACAAATCTGACCTCTAGCTTACAAACAGACACATAAACTGTGTCCCGTGTCCTCTCAATATGACACCATGCTGTACCCATTCCCCTCAATTTGAAGATACAGACTAATCATTCCTAATCAGAAAATCCATATTCCAAATTACCTAAGAAGCTCAAACAATTTTTGGTCCTGGATACTTAGTCTATAAATAATTTTCTTTGAAGAATCCTAAGAGTCTGTAGAAAAGCAAAAATTGGGCTGGGGCAAGGACTCAGCAGGTAAAGGTGCTTGCTGTCGATTCTGATGGCTTGAGTTCTATCTCCAGAACCCACATGATGGAAAGAGAGCTACGAGTTGTCCCATCTCCATATGCTGGCATGTGTGTCTGCCCTTAGAGGGACCAATTTTCTCCTAGAGTGAGTTGCTTCAAAAGCCTGACTGTGGTCACTCTGACTTCTTTCATAATATGATTCTCCTAAGTGCACACTAACCACCCACCTGTCACATGGTCACAAGTAATGGCTTTCTTCAAAGTAGCCAGCTTCCTCAGGCATTTTGTTTAACTTCTGATTTTCACAATTACCTACTTTCAAAACTGAATAGTAGTAAAAAGAATTCCTAACCAACCATGCACCCAAATTCTCCAAATACTAACATTTTATTTAATTAATAACTATTTACCTTAGTCTCTTTCCAAACCACTTACTTCCAGCCTTCCCTGAAGACTTGCTTACATACACACCTTACAACTTGGACTGTGAACTCCATTATCACTAATATATTATCTTTTAATATCCTTTAACTGGAACATTTATTCTTGAAGAGTTCAGGGCACTTGTTTTATATAACACCTTTAAGCTTGATGTTTAAAAAAAAATCTAAATTATGCACTTTGGGGAAGGAATGACAGCATTACCAATGCATGATTAAGTTGTTAATAAAATTTCCCCATGGCAAAGTACTGATTTTTCCCTTCCTACTTAGTTTTTTGTGGGTTTTGCCTATGGAAACATCTTGTTTATGTCTCAACTTTTATTCCAGTTTTACTAAACATTGATTGTACTTACCTGAAACAGTTATTTGGCAGTTTTCAAATAAATTCCTCATGTCATAGACATTTAGCAGTTTGAAGTCTCCTACAATAGTCATTTATTCCATGAACAGCTGGCACTTACTTAATATGGATTCTTATTTTATTTGCAGATTACAACCTGTTTCTAAGTATCCCTGTGTTGTCTTCGATTTTACATTGGTTCCTATGTCTTCCTGGAGTATTCCCAACATTCTCTGGCTACTCCCTTACTTTCTAGCACTTGTAGGTTATTCTAAGTTCATTCTTCTATCTCATTACTATTCTAGAATCAGTCATCTTGTTCTTTTTAGTGAAGAGTATTAAAAGCCAAGGATAATTTAATGCCAATTCTGAAGCAAACTATAAACAGTATCAACGGTCTCTTTGGGACAGGGTCTCAAAGTGTAAACCTGCTGACCTCAAACTTCTAAGTTCCTACTTTAATACCCCAAGTATATTTCCAGCCTAGCCTAGGACTCACTATGCAGCCCAAGCCGACCTCAAACCCTTGGCAATCCTGCCTCAGCTTCCCAAGGAACATAAGCCACCACATCTGGCTAGAAATCTTCTGTATGCACAAAATAATCTTAAAAAGCACCAAAAATTATGTTTAATGCCAAGTTCCCTTTGGAATTTCACCCACCTCAGAAAGTGTTCTCACTTCTTAATGTTGTACTTTTTCTGTAGTCTTACCAAACAGAAAAAGGTAAGTAATTTCAGAACCTCGTAAAAGATGTTAGGCCCTTCATTTTGATTAACAACATTTGAGACCAAAGAAACAGCTCAGAGTTTAGGAGCACTTGCTCTTGCAGAGGCCGTGGGTTCAATTCCTAAAACTGCAAGCAAGAGTGGCTCATAACTGTCAGCTTCAAGGATTCTGATGCTCTCTGGCCTCTGTGGGCATCTGCACAAAATCACAGCTCATCACCCACACCCCCCATCCATCCACCCCTTTAAAAACAAAAGCATCAAAAGGACAGACTCCTCCTATCTGTCACTTGTTTCATAAGCTGCACTTCAAAACACAAATAGTATGCTGTCTGTTCTTCCCATAATACAATTTCATGGAACATTCACATCTAACAAGGGAAAACTGTAAAACTATAAGAAATAAATTCCACTATAAAACAAAACAAAAACCCTGGAAATGTGGTACTGTTAAAACCTTAAAGTAAGGGCTTTAGAGAGGGCTCAGCAGTTAAGAGGACTGGCTGCTCTTCTAGAGGACCCAGGTTCAATTCCCAGCACCCACATGGCAGCTCACAACTGTCTGTAACTCCAGTTCCAGAGGATCTGACACGCTCACATAGGCATATACATAGACAAAACACCATTGCACACGCAATAAAAATAAATAAAATTGAAAAAAAAAACCTTAAAGTAAGTGAAAGGGCCTAGTCAATCATGGGGGCATCATTTATTGACTTCTTTTACTGGGATTAAAGGCACACTCCACCACTGCCGGGCCATTTATTGACTTATTAAACGGAGGAGTAAGTTATACTTTGGGCTCTATGTTCTACTTCACTACTCCTCAACTTTAAACCACCGGGATCTTGATTAAAAGCAGATTTTGGTTCAGTGGGTCTGGTATGAAGCCTAAGGTGTAATGTTGCTGGTTAAATGTATATATTCTAAGTAAGAAAGCTATAGGACACAGCTTTTTGCTCCTGGCTCCTTTATCCTTTAGATCTTTTCAGGAGAGAAAAGGCTACAGGCTTCAGATATAGCTCAGCTGGAAAGTGCTAGCCACACAAGCATGACAGGGCATTTAAGAAATCCTGCCTCCAACAAGATGGAGACTCCCAGGAATTGTTCTCTAACCTACACACAGGCACCAAGGCACTCATTCATGTACAGAATAGTAAGGGGTCGAGGGGAGAGTCAAAAGTCACTAATGGGTAACTACACTGCACTCCTTATACTCTCTGGGGTGTGGAGGCCCAGCATTTTTTTTTTAACTTTCTAAACAATTTCAGCACAACTGTTTTGAGGATTTCCCATCTCTTCTGAGTGACACAAACAATTAACTCTCATGTAAGAGACCCTGGAAAGTGCAGTGGCCAAGTCCCAGAAGGCCCTGTAAAATATCTTAGTTTTATTCTGCAAACAGTAGCACTGAAAATTGGAGGCAGAGCACCATAACAGGAACAGCATAGACTGAAGATAAGGACTGAGCCTGGTATGGTGACTGATCCTTCTTAGAATACCCCAGTGGCTGAGGCAGGAGGACTGCCAGGAGCTCAACGCCAGCCTGGACTACACAATATGTTCCAGACAAACTTGTGACATCCTGTCTCAAAAAACCAAAATTACTGTTCTTTGGCAAGAAGAGAGCGGATAAACAGTGTAGAAACAAGGCGACTTGCAGGTTACCATTCTTCAGTAGGGATTTTTTACCTCAATTTTCCCTAATCTTTAGTTTACCTGTCACCAATAATTCAAGCCAGTGAGTGTGTTTCAATAGACAGTACTGGGAAAGTGGAAGGCAGGAGTCAAGCCCTGACCACACAGGAATTCCAAGTGAGCCTGGGCACATGTCTCAAATAATAAATTAATTTCAGCTGCAGGATGCTGGAACGGAATGTAATGTTAGCAAAAGTGAGGCTGGAACAGGAGGATCAAGAGCTGGAGATCAGGTATATTGCAAACCTCTGTCTCAAAGAAGAACAAATAACAGTAACAATAAATAAACATTTCATCCGAGTATGATGGTGGACACTTTAATCCCAACCCCTTCGAATCTGAGGCAGGTAGAGATCTGTTTGAGGCCAGCCTGCTCTACACACCACCTTCAGGCCAGCCAGGGATAGAGGGTGAGCCCCTTTGCCTCAAAATAAATAAGTATAAACTATATTTCAGATTTTCCCCCTCCTCCACCGACTAAAAAAAATTCACGTTAGAGCCAGTCGTAGTGTGTTCCTTTAATCCCAGCACTAAAACAGAAACAGAGAGATCTGAGTTTGAGGCCAGCCTGGTCCACATAGCGAGTTCCAGGAAAGCGAGGGGTAGCTACACCCGGAGACCCTGTCTCAAAACAGCAAACAAACCAAAAATTAAAAATAAAAAAGTAAGCCGGGCGGTGGTGGCGCACGCCTTTAATCCCAGCACTTGGGAGGCAGAGGCAGGCGGATCTTTGTGAGTTCGAGGCCAGCCTGGTCTACAAAGTGAGTCCAGGACAGCCAGAGATATTCAGAGAAACCCTGTCTCGAAAAACCAAAAAAAAATAAAAAAAAATAAAATAAAAAAAAATAAAAAAGTAAGTCACGTTGGAAGTGACCGAGGTTCCCGGAAAGCAGCATTCCCTCCGATTCCCAGTCCCGAGGCACGGAAGGCTAGCTCCAGGTCGGGTCCTCCGACGGCAACCCCGCCCCCGCCGGCCGCCCGCGACCCCCGTCACTTACTAGGCTTCGGACTTGAAGGACGTCGGAGGCTGGCGTGGCCACGCAGGGTGGTTCTCCGGCGGTTGGAAGAAGGCGCTCAGCGCTTTCTGAAAAGCAAAGACCCAAGGATGGAGGGCGCGCTCCGCCCACCCGGGGAGAGGGGAGGGAGCGAGAAACGCTAACTTACTTGCATCTGCCAGTCGTTCTCGGACAGGAAGGTGTGGGCCATCGTAGTGTCGCATTTCGCCACCAACGCGAACCCCATGCACTGAAGCCGCCGCCGCTTCACCCGCTGCTCAATCTCTTCTTCTGTCTCCGCTGCTGCGGGCTCTGCCGGCTCGACTGCATTGGAACCGCTACCGGACGCCATCGCCGCCGCGTCTCCTTCGCCCCTCCGATTCTCACGCCGCGCTCCCCGCCCCCGTGCGACTGGCGGCAAACGCCGGTTCCGCGCAGGCGCGCGACGGGCGAGTGCTTCCGCCTCAGCCTTCTAGCCGGAAGACCGCCCTCTTGGGTGTTGGTGAGTCTGCGCGGAAAGCGAGACGCGGAAGCGAGCAGGGCTGAAGGCTGCGCATGCGCGATAGGGCACTAGAGCGCACTGAAAGGTGGTGCTCTGAGCTTCCAGGACTTGGGCGGCAAGGCGCAGCGAAACGGGCTGGGCTTGCATATCTGACCTTCCACGTCCTTTGTACTTTCACAAACGTTCTTCCAGAGTTCATTCTCGCAGTACACAAGACTATTGCGTTGCGTCCACGATGAGCAGCATGACCCAGAATCTACGGGAGTTAATGAAGGTCATGTCCAATGTTCGCGGTTTTGATAGAGTTTTGGAAAAGGTATTGTAGGCGAAGCCTCTGATGAAGGGGACGAACCAAATAAAACACCCGACTTAGGTTTTGTTTGGTGGAGTGCTCTTGTAGGTGCGCCTTAGTGGCCTCTCAAACGCAGAGGGAGTGCGTGCATTCTCATCTAAACGTAAATAAGCATGACTGTCACCAGTAAAGACGGGTTTGATTTTTTTTTTTTTTTTTTTTTTGGTTTTTCGAGACAGGGTTTCTCTGTGTATCTCTGGCTGTCCTGGACTCACTTTGTAGACCAGGCTGGCCTCGAACTCACAGAAATCCGTCTGCCTCTGCCTCCTGAGTGCTAGGATTAAAGGCGTGCGCCACCAACGCCCAGGGGTTTGATCTTTTAACCAGCAAACTGTTAAGAGTGCTCCAACTAAAAAAAAAAAAAAAAGTCTTTGTGCTATTTAAGGGGCGCTGGAGTCTGCAGGGCTATTATTTAGGAATTGTTTCTTGTAAGGTATGAAAGCTAAGTACGTTTGAGGTACAGAAGTGAATGAGGGACTCTACTTGTTCCTGTGTTGTCTTTTTTGATTTTGAAACCTGCTCTTAACTCTGTAACATAGGTTGACTGGGAACTCATGTAGCCCAGGTTGGCCTCAAATTCTACAGAATTAGCCAGGGCCAGTCCCTGCCCCTTGTCATTCACGTGAACTAACCTAGACTACTACTTTCCAGACTTTATAGAAAGCCATTGTTTTTTATAGGAAGCAATCCTTAGTACGTATTGAAAGACCCGGGAGAGGGGAGTCCCTCACCCGAGACTCAGGATATCACAGCCACACAAAAACTCGCAAGAGACCATCTTGATGCAATCCTCAAGAGGTTTATTTCGGAATCAGCGAACTGAGGCCGAAACTCGTATCCCATGCAGGGGTAGAGGAGTTTCGATCCCAAGCTGGGGGAGAGTGAAATTTTTAAAGGAAAAAAACACGAACCAACGTGGTGGGGGAAATCACAAGTGGAAAGTATTAACCCATTATTTAGTTAGTCATTGGAAAACACCCTATACTTGTTTTTCTCAGGAATGAATTTAATCTTTACCATCTGCTTTGTGGTCAGCTAGTTGCTAGAGCCTGAGGCTCATGTCCTGACTGACCTTCATTCTTGGTTCCACCTTTCTATGGTCAGCTAAGTTCCTGGAACATAGCTGGCCTGGCTCCACTCTGTCTGCCAGGGGGGGGGTCTTTTAAAAATTTCCATTCCTTTCAGGATCAGTAACAGAAGTCAAGTGTTTTGTATTGTCAGAATGGAAAAACATTTAACCTGAGAACCTGCAGACTTTTTTTTTTTTAATATATAAATGTTTTGATGTATGCATGTCTGTTTTTCTGATTAAGAAAGATTTCTTGGAAATTTAGAAAGAATTTGGGCATGAAATTTAAATATTGATCAACTACAAGCATTTGAAATCTTTCTCCTTGAACACCCTTTTGGGTTTTTTAACCATGTACATAAAGTGTCAGGGCTTTTTTCAAAAATAGAAATTAACACCTAGGTAAATGTATTTAATTGTTTTCAAGTAGGAAATATTTAAAATCCAAGGACATCATTTGACAGTGACTTTTGGAGAGATAATATTATCCAAAAAAGAATATATTGATGTAAAAGGAAATTTGAATTAATTCTTTTTTTTAATCTGTTGTGAGAATTGGAATATAATTAGTAGCATGTGTAACAGAATATTTTTATTTATAAATTTATTTATTAGTACTTAAGAAACACCTATAAATTGCCTAACTCTTATAACCTAAAACCTATAATCTAAAATCTATAATCTATCTTGGGTCTTGGTGAGTGTGTGGGGAAAGCGAGCGGAGGAGGGGGCAAGGCTGAAGGCTGCCCTAATACCTAAGAACATTCTAATACCTCTAAAAACACTTAACTAACACTATTTTAACTTTCTTAAAAGGATATTAATATTCTTAGTGTAGGTCCATGCAGGGTGACTTGGTTTATGTCAGTCCCATCAAGTAGTATCTTTCAAACTTAAAGACTATTGGGCCTTACTTTGTCAGTTCAAAATGCCAGTTTATTTCAACCACCAAATTGTGGCCTGTTTATAGAGTCAGTCTGTTCCAACCATCAAACTGAGGCTGGCTTTTTCTTTCTTTCTTTCTTTCTTTCTTTTTTTTTTCAGTTTTTCGAGACAGGGTATCTCTGTGTAACAGCTCTAGCTGTCCTGGTCTCGCTTTTGTAGACTAGGCTGGCCTCGAACTCACAGAGATCTGCCTGCCTCTGCCTCCCAAGTGCTGGGATTAAAGGCGTGCGCCACCACGGCCTGGCTAAGGCTGGCTTTTTCTACAGGCTTCACAGTGGCTTCCAAACTCCGCCCACTTTGTTGCCAGCCTTAATAGGCTGGATTACTGCAAAAGGTCTTTCTTGGACTTACAATGAAAGTCTTTCTCTCCTGGACTCCGCCTTTCAGTTTATGATCATTATGACCTAATTTCTAGAATATGCCATACCATGCTGTGCATTTCTTTAGCATGACTTCTCAGGTCAGTGAGGGCAGGAGGAGTGTCTGTGTGTATTCATTTATAATGGCGGGTTAAGGTGTCTATGTTAAATTTCATGCCCAAATTCTTTCTAAATTTCCAAGTATTCTTTCTTAATCAGAAAAACAGACATGCATGCATCAAAACATTTATATATTTTTAAAAAGTCTGCAAGTTCCCAGGTTAAATGTTTTTCCATTCTGACAATACAAAAAGGAGTGAGGGCAGGGTTCCGTGTGGAGCTTTCTGGCTTATGTATCGCATTACCTCATGATCCTTGGTGGTCTTGAAGGTCCATAAAATCTCTCTCGATGTCAAGCAGTCCTGTTGCTTCTCATGGCAACTGATGTCATCTGCACGTCTTGCTCAGTTTCTCAGCCATGTCCCTTCAACAGGGCAGTTGGCAGAACTGTTGAAAAAAAAAGGCTAATTAAATGATTTAACCAGTATTTATATATATTAATTGCTTGGTGGTGTTAATCCTTAACCCACCATTATAAATGAATACACACAGACACCGTGTGGATTTTAACAAGCCTAGGCCTGAGTTGTGCAATCCTAGCCCATCTAAGCTCGTTCATAATTCTGTTACCCAAATATGACCCCATATATACATACGTCCCTTTGGATTGCCATTCTCCACACTATGGTGATGTTCCAGGCCACGTGGAATGATCTTCTTTAATCTACCCCATGGTGTGTGTCTCCTTTGCTTGCTCCTGGTTTCTCCCCAGCAATCATCTTCCTCCCAAGATGCTCTCTGTCTCTCAAAAGCTCTCACCTTATTTGAGTGAATAGGAAGCATAGGAGGGTACCTTCTTAAAAAAAAAAAATGACAGTTTGCTGCCCAGACAGTCCCAAGTATCTCTCGATATCGTTGGAGCATCATCTTCAGCCTTCTGGCCAAGCATATCTCACAGACATAATTGTGCAGCAGGAAATAAGGATTTTCCCATTCTGTCTCTGCAGAATCAGGACATCAACTTACCTGTATTTAAGTTCTGGTCCATCTTTGGACTGTATATAGTCTGTTGAGAGAGCAGGGGCATTTTTTCCCAATAGGAATTATCTCCTGATGGGATTTTTTTTTTTTTTTGATGCTCATTGTTTTCTTCCAAGTCAGATGGGAGCTGTCAGGAGCTGACTGTCTTAAGTCCAACAATTCTTAAAATAATAAAAACATCTTTAAATGCCATTTTCTGTATGCCTCTCTGCGGGTTTTGAAGACATTTATTGATTTATAAATCTATCATTAAACAAGAAAACTATATTTGTAACCATTTATTATCTGTTTAACCTATTAAGTCTATTTTGTGATAAATTAAGACTCTTATTGACATGACCAGGAGCATGACTGGCCAGCAATCAACCTGTATTACTCAGACTCCTAAATAGATTGCAATAGCAACCCATAAAAGGATTGGAAGTAAACCTGTACTTTTAAATGAGTTGTATAGGCACAATACCTTATAAAAGAGTAGAAATATACATATTATGTGTCAAAATATAAAACTCTATACTAATGAATTAAGATTAATCTTATTTCTTATCAATACACAAAATTCTATACCAATGTATCAAACAATAACCTTATTTTAAGAATAACAATAGTTTTAAGTTTCAGAGCAGGTTCAATAATCTATCCTTATATCTTATCATTTCTATATTATATACATATATTCCCCTTCTTTTTCTTTTTAAGTCCTTTCCCCTTATATAAGAAAGAAGGATAGAGAAAAGAAAAAGAAATAGAAAAGTCCTTGAGTCTAACCTCCTATACCTTGCTTAATAAGACCATTTAACAATTTATAACCAATCCCCCTAAACAACATCTATAACATATCAAATGACCAAAAAAATTACCCACCCCACCTTTTGGGAATGGGGTGTCACTCTCTTAAAATTGTTTCAGTTGAGTTGGGATGTAGAAAACCTGTTTGGGGGCCCAAAAAAAATAGTTAAGCAATTTAATAGTAACATTTGTTGTCCAGTCTCTATGTGCTCAGAAATTTGAATGTCCTGAGCAGTTTGTAGTCCGCACCTTAGTTCCATCTATCTGTCTTTGCCTGAACTTCAGGCCTCAGCATTTATTTAACCAATCAGAGATAAAGTAAGTAACAGACAGCAAGCAAGACCAATCAACATTTAGAATGCTTAACACCACCCCGTCAGAGAACTATGTCCTCAACTGTGCCCTGTCCATCTTGGCCCAAGATCAAGGGACACCAAGCTCTCTTTTATATGCTGCCAGATATTAGGCTGAACTGCATACGAATTTCACTAAAGAGAACTAACTTCTACCACAAGCATGCTTGCAGATGGGAGGATCTCCGTAGGTGGGGATCCATAGTCATTTCCACCCTAAGTTTTCATCACTGTTGTCGATATTATAATATTTTGTAATATGTTTTGTTTTCTTTCTTTTTCTATTTAAACAGGGTCTCTCTATGTAGCCTTGGCTGTCCTGAAACTTGATATACAGACCAGGCTGACCTAGAGCTCACAGAGATCTATCTGCCCCTGCCTCCTGAGTCCTGGGCTTAAGGGTATGCACCACCACACCTGATTATTTTGTGTGAGATAATTTTTTACATTGGCTCGATTGCCTTTGAGCAACTAGTTAGAATTCTCATACCTTAGTCCAGCTTGGTGGTATCTGCCTGTAATTCCAGCATAAGAGAGGCTGATGCAGGACAGTTTGTAAGCTAGTTACCTAACCAAATCCCTACTCCCCTCCAAAAAAAAAAAAAAGTTACCTTTTTTTTAAAGTTGATTTTTAAATTATTTAATCTTTGGAAATCAGTATAGAAATCACATTTATAGTATGGCTGGCCACACTGCACATGAGTTCAGCATTTCTAGGTAGCAGCTAACGGTTGTTAAGCCATACAAGTTGATAATACAATAATAGTCATTGTGTGATTGATAACTTTGCAGTAGATAAGAGGTTATGTTTCATGTGGGCAGAGAAGCTAAGACTAAAGTATATATTTATGTATAGTGGTTTGTGTGTGTGTGTGTGTGTGTGTGTGTGTGGTTTTTATGGTTTCCTTTGTTTTGTTTTTTTGAGACAGGATCCTGGCCGTCCTGGAGCTTGTGTTGACATCCCCCAACCCTTGCCTCTGTCTCTGTGCTGGGATCACTCCTATGGTGTATACCATCACACCCAATGTATTTCTGCTTAGTGATTCACAAAAGGTTGTTATACTTACTAACTTTGTAAGGACTTTGACATCCTGGTCGAGTCTAACCGCATTGGTACCATAAAACAAAACAAAACACTTAACACTTCATTTTCAAATTCTGTGTCCTCATGCAGCTCAGTTGGTAGAATGGTTGCCTAGCGTGCACACAGCCCTGGGTTGCAGACCTCTCTGGCATCACATAAGACCAGGTGTGATAGCACACATCTGTAATCCCAGAGGTAGAGACAGAAAGGTCAGAATTTCAAAGCTGTCCTCAACTTCTCACCTAGTTCAGGGTCAGCCAGAATTACATGAAACCTTGTCTTAAAAAGGTGAAAAATTATGTCTCCATAATACCTGTTTTCTGAAACAGAATATTTTTTATTTAAAACACTTATATTTATTGGTACTTAACAAATATCTATAAAACACCTATATCCTATAACCCAATACCTAAGATCTAAAGCCTAATACCTGTAAACACTTAATACTAAGAATATTTAATCAACCCCACTTTAATTTCTTGAGAGGATTTAAAAATTCTCTAATGCAGGTCCTTTCAGGCATCTTGGTTGAGAGTACAGCTCTGGCAGTTATGGCAGAATTACCTTCAGCTTGGTTCAGTTGCCTCCGGGCTTAGCTTTGCAGGTTTGTGCGATCAGTTCCACAGTCTCGTCAGCCAGTGTGTTATTCACAGGTCAGGGTTTAAAGTCTACAATAGCAATTCCCTGGTGTCCACCAGTCTCAACTTTATCCTCCCCCAAGCTTCATTCATTCGTTAGTGTACCTTATGCAGTTTTGATTCTGCTGTCGATTGCTATAAGTCTCTTCTGTTTAAAGTTACTTTCTCTGCTTGGGCTATTTTCTTGTGGCCTCAGGGCATAAAGCCTACATCGATTAATTTCCAGCATCATTCTTTCCTTTTCTCCATCATGGGGCAAGAGCGAGTCATGTGAAGCCCCCAGGTTTATATAGGGGGTCATCTTGTGGTCTTCTGAAATGTCCCATGGATTCTCAAATTCTCAAGAAGCTCCTGCGACTGATGCCCACCTTCCATTGGGTCCCCTTCACAGCCCTCAGTCCAACCTGGACTCTGCCCATCTAAGGCTATTAGCAGCTGAAACCAATTGCTAGCCATAAGCCTTGTTCATGTGCTGCCATGCCAAGGGCCACAAATGCCAGGTTGATCTTCCTGCCCTTGAAGAATCCTACTCTAATCTAACCTATACATATCCCTCTTTTTGTAAAATAACAATTTTTTCTATTTATATATCTACAATAAGAATATAAGAATTACATATATGTGGGGCGGTGGTCTTTAACCCCAGCACTTGGGAGGCAGAGGCAGGTGGATCTCTGTGAGTTCGAGACCAGGCTTGTCTACAAAGTGAGTCCAGGACAGCCAGAGCTGTTACACAGAGAAACTCTGTCTCGGAAAAAAACAACAAAAAAGAATTGCATATATAGCCGGGCGGTGGTGGCGCACGCCTTTAATCCCAGCACTTGGGAGGCAGAGGCAGGCGGATCTTTGCGAGTTCGAGGCCAGCCTGGTCTACAGAGCGAGTCCAGGACAGCCAGAGCTGTTAAACAGAGAAACCCTGTCTCGAAAAACCAAAAAAAAAAAAAAGAATTGCATATAAAATGTAAATGAATTATTGCTTATGTACAATACATAAACAATAACCATAAAATTCTATCAGTATATATAGATAGTATTTATATATTTTTAAAAATTAAAATATATTAAAACAAGATATAAACAAAATAATTTTAAATTTCTACCATTTGCAAGCTAACCTTAAATTTTTATCATATATACAAAATAATCTTAAAAATAACCTTAAACTAGCCGGGCGGTGGTGGCGCACGCCTTTAATCCCAGCACTTGGGAGGCAGAGGCAGGCGGATCTTTGTGAGTTCGAGGCCAGCCTGGTCTACAAAGTGAGTCCAGGACAGCCAGGGCTACACAGAGAAACCCTGTCTCAAAAAAAAAAAAATAAAAAAAACAAAAAAAAAAAATAAAAATAACCTTAAACTTCAACCAAATTTAAGATAATCTTAAATTTCTATTAAATTTGACCTTAAATTTCTATCAATATACATAAAATGTCTTCTTAAATTTCAATATATAAAATAATCTTAAATTTCTATTAATATCAACATAAACAAAATAACCTTAAATTTCTATTAACATAAAATAATCTTAGATTTCTATTAATATATATTCAAAATAACCTTAATTTTTAATTATTTTTTAGTATAGAAAGAAAAGAAAAAATAGAAAGTGGTCTCTACATCCAACACAACCTTTAATATTTTTCTTTGACCATTACCAATCCACTCTTTTTTTTTTTTTTTTTTTTGTTTTTTTGAGGCAGTGTTTCTCTGTGTTGCCCTGGCTGTCCTGGACTCACTTTGTAGATAGACCAGGCTGGCCTCGAGCTTGCAAAGATCTGCTTGCCTCTGCCTCCCAAGTGCTGGGATTAAAGGTGTGAGCCAACATGCCTGGCAGAAAAGCATATATTAACTTTGTAAGTCCATTTGAAGCATAAACTCCATCCATGCTAAATGAAAGAATTGAATATTATGAACATCAGACAATAAGATACTCTTACCATGTGAAGACATTCATGTCTCAAGTAATAGTAAGTTCTCCCTGGTCAGATATAATTTTTATAAGTTTTGTTGGTAACCACATTTTTTTCATTCCCTGCAGATAACATATGCACAACCATGTCCCCATCTTAAAACTATTGCAGGTTTTAACTCTAAACTCAAAATATCCTTATAGAATATTGATTGATTTAATTCCCCAGTTTTTTCTATAACTCAGTGTCTCTCAGCTGCAGTGGTACCCTTTTCACCAACATTCAAAAAAATTTAATGTTAGTAAAGCATTATGTAATCTGTCCTTGGGATTCCTTTTTTCCCATCATGTGACATTCCCTGGGGAGAAATGAGCAAATATCTGTTCACCCCAGATACAGTACCAACAATAGACCTGCTACATAGTGAACTCGTGAGTGTGTTAGAGCACAGTGACTCAAAGGCCACCCCAGCATGAGTGAGCACTCATATTGCTTCCTCCCTGAAGCTCCATTCTTGCAGAGGCAGCCCAACTGGCCGAAAACTGCCCTTCCTCCAGCCTTGCACGTTTTGTTTGCTTCCAAAAGGGATTCTTCTAATTTTTTCTTTATTATAAATCTACAATTATAATGAATATTATATATTATATTATAATTATAATGAATATGTAATTATTAGGCATCTTTGGAAATCCAGTCTCAAAGGCACACAGTTCACACACCATGTTAGTAAAACTCAAACACACCACTGCATCTTGGTGAATAAACCTGAGCTTCACAACGCATTCAAACCAGAGCCTGCAAAAGAGCCAGCAGTGCCTCTCCTAGGCTCCTGCCAGAGGCTTTGGTATTTCACCAGCCTTCTCTGGCTGCCTCCTTTGGTTTCCAGTTCTAGCCAAGGATACAATTATATCTGCCTTTTCAATTCTAGAACTCAGCACTAATACATTCTATAGTGCGTTTTCTGAAGACTTTTTGTACACTGATTATTCTTTGCCCACTTCATATATGCATGCAGTGTATTTTGATCTTATTCACTTCCTAGTTCTCTGAAACTCCTCCCAGATCCACTCCCTGTCACCTCCCAATTTGATGCCCCCTTTTTGTTTGTGTTTTTTTTTTATTTTGGTTTTTTCAAGACAGGGTTTCTCTGTATAACAGCCCTGGCCACCCTGGAACTCACTGTGCAGACCAGGCTGGCCACAAACTCATTGAGATCCGCCTGCCTCTGCCTTCTGAGTGCTGGGATTAACGGCATGCACTACCATGCCCAGTGGCTTTTTAAATACCTCATTGAGTCCAGTTTGTGCTGTCCATATACTCATGGGTGTGGGACCATCCACTGGAGGGTAGCTCACCCACCAGGTGCCACATTCCTGACAAATACTGACTCTCCCTCTCCCAGAAGTGGTTGACTCTTCAGCGGGGTGGGACTCTGGAGCCGCTTTCCCTCATGCTGGCATGTTGAGCAGCTTGAACCTGTGAAGGTCTTCTTCTGGCAACCACAACTCTGAGTTCATGAGTATATTGACTCTGTCATGTAGGGAAGACACTTTTACTTTAGAGACTTTTTTTTTAACCACAGTTTCAATAAAATAGGAGAGAGATGTTCTGGCATCTAATGAGTAGTAGATAATACTACTAAATAACCTGCAGTGCACAACTTTGCACCCCAATACCCCACATCACAAAGAATTCCAGTAGACATGGCAGCAGGGCTGAGAGTTGAGGAATCTTGGCTTGGACTGCTCTGTTAATTAAATACTTAGTCTTGCATGTAAATTGGTTGAATTGCTGCCCTGTCCTTGCTATCCTGCTAGCCTGTGTCCTTGCTCTGAACTTGAAGTTGTTTTCCACCTTGAGACATCTCATATGTTGGCACATAAGAGAATGTACCTTTCCCCTAAATCTCTGGTTTAACAATTGTTAGGTAAGGACTGGAAGGGTGTAGCACGGTGGTAGAGTGTACACATAAGGCCCTGGATTCGATTCCACTACCAACAAATAAATAAATCCTTATATTATCTTTTGTTACTGTTATGTCACCTCTGCACTATCTTAATATTTTATGAAAAAAGGTTGCCTCTCTGGTTGTTTAAATAGGGCAGTAGAGAATTTTTAAGGCAAGCAATGCTTTGTTTAGTTTTCTGAAATTTTTATTTTGTAATTACAAGTATTTGTGTTTGTCTGTGTATGAATATATACTTATAAGTGCAGGTACCCACGGAGGCCAGAAAAGGGCATTGGATCCCCTGGAGCTGGAGTTAGTAGGTGGTTGTGAGCTGCCTGACACGGGTACTAGGGACTAAACTTTTTTTTTTTTTTTGGTTTTTCGAGACAGGGTTTCTCTGAATATCTCTGGCTGTCCTGGACTCGCTTTGTAGACCAGGCTGGCCTCGAACTCACAAAGATCCGCCTGCCTCTGCCTCCCAAGTGCTGGGATTAAAGGTGTGCGCCACCACCGCCCGGCAAACTTTTTTTTTTTAAATACTTTATTTTTTTTCTTCAAGTTACATCTCAGTCACAAACCCCTCCCTATTCCCCCTTCCTATCCCGCCCTTCCACCCTCTTCCCCCCAGAAGGTTCCCCTTTCAGTCCAACAGATGGTTCCTTCTCTTATAACAGTAAGTATTATACAAAACAACAGATATAAATATGCCACATTTATGAGAGTTAAATGGCCCAGTATACCTTCCCCATGTCCAGTTTATACATATTTGGCCCCTGACTTTAATATTCTACTATCTAACCATCTCCATGAGTTTAAAGGTCTATATGTGACTCAACATTCATACTAACTTGCAACACACTTTTAAGAGTATCTTCATAGCCGGGCGGTGGTGGCGCACGCCTTTAATCCCAGCACTTGGGAGGCAGAGGCAGGCGGATCTTTGCGAGTTCGAGGCCAGCCTGGTCTACAAAGCGAGTCCAGGACAGCCAGAGCTGTTAAACAGAGAAACCCTGTCTCAAAAAACCAAAAAAAAAAAAGAGTATCTTCTTAGATCTATAACACCCTCTTGATTCCTAAACAACTCAAAATTTAACTATGAGACTCTAGCTGTCTATTCTTCAACCACCTCAGAGACCTGAGAGGGATAAATATATTTGCTTATATAGGAAGTGCAGGGCCTGCAGCTTCCAAAACTAAGAAAGGACATACCAATGACTGCCTGGACAGTTCCCATTTTCTCTCCATACATTCCTGCATCAGTCTTCAGCCTTTGGGTCCTGTTTCTATGACAGACATTTGTTGTAGAGCAGGGATGATGAGGGACTTACCTACCCTGTCTTGGCAGAGTTAGGCTGTCGACTTCCCTGCTACCAGGTTTTGTCCTTTTTGGACAGCAGTCTGTCTGCAGTTGGTGCAAGGGGTTTTTTCATGCCGAGAGATAGGCTTGCCACTAATTCAACCATCTTACAGTGGAGGTTCTTCGATGCTTATCTTCTACTTGGAGTAGAATAGGGGGTGCTGTCAGGCGCTGATATGTCTCGATATAAAAAAAAAGAAAATCTTAATTTAACATCTTTAAATGCCATATTCTGCAGATCTCTTGGGGTTTTTGAAGATACCCTATCCATCTCTTGTATTTAGATAAGCAAATGTTGCTTGTCTCTTAGCAACTTGATGACTGGGTAGTTTAGAGAATATCTGTGATAGACTGTCATAGTAGCTAACAAAGTGATATGTTTGCATGACTAGGAGTTTGTTTTACTTAACTATCCTAGACTGTTTTAGACGGTTGGTATCAAGAGGCCAGAGCTTCACATTTTATTTTTAAGTATCTCTAGGTATGATACCATTAGGAAGCGTTACCTTTAAATTTGTATCAATATACAAAGATCTATTCAATTGTGGTTAAATATACTCTTAATTATGTATCAATATACAAAGATCAATGCCTATGTAGCCCAATACAATCTTAATATTACGTCCATATGCAAGGGTCAATACCATTGTGGCCAACTATAATCTTAATTTTGTATCAATATACAAAGATCAATACCGATGTAATCCAGTACAATCTTATTTTTGCACAATAAACAATGGTCAATACCACTTTAGCCAAATAAACTACTAATTTTGTATCAATATACAAAGGTATAAGGGCATATTCAATAATCTGCCCCTTCTTCTTGGACCTTCCTGTGCTATGTCTATATCTCATTTTTCTCAAGCCCATGCACTCCTACATAGGAGAGGAAGAAGGATACAGAAAAGGAAAAGTAGGAAGACCCTGGGGCTAACCTCCAAAACCCATTAAGACAGGACCATTTATCAGCTTGTAGTCTCTTCCCCTAAATATCAGAGTTTTCAGTTATCCTTCAAATAACCAAAAAGAAGGGCGGCAAAACACCTTCCCCACCCTCTGGGCATGGGACGTCGCTCTCTTAAAGTGACTTCCTGCTGATTTGGGTCGTAGTAGACCTGTTTGGGGCCCGAACCCAAATGGAAAAAATGGTTAAAAATGTTAGTACAATCCTTTTATGTTCAGTCCTTCTGTTCTCAGCTGTTTAGATGACCTAAGGGGTTTGTAGGCAGAAGCTGATCTTGCAGGCTTCACTGAGGTTCCTGCCGGGGCATTGTGTAGAGCTGAATGGTCCCAGTGACATTGGATTGCTGTGGTGGTTGCAGGCCCCCGATGGAGACAGCTATTGAGGAAGTCTGCCAGGCAGAATCAACTGGGTCACTCGTCCTCCTTGGTGCCTGATTCTGCACTCTGCTGAGGTTTCCGCTGTCCAGCCATCCCTGGGCTCCCCTAATGGACGCTTCGATTCTCCTGGAACGATAAGAACAGAGCCCTGCCCCAATCCCAACCCTAGGACAATTGCCCTCTTGGTTTTTTGGGGGGTGTGTGGGGGGGGGCTAGGTAGTACTTCTCCTGAAGCAAATTTGGCCTTCTGACAACATACAAAGCGTTATCTTTCAATCCGGGTTAAAGAAGAAATCATTCTGTCACCTTGGATCTAAACCAGCTCTAGTGTATATATTTTGAGATCCCAAAGGACAATCTGCCTGCATCGAGAAGGCCTTTTGTAAGTAGCCTCCAAACCTAGGTCCCTCCAAATCCCATGTGTGTGTCTCTGAACTCTAATTATTGGGATCAGAGACCTGTGTTTCCCATCTGAAGGGATCAAAGATGTGTTCCACCACTCCTGGATCGAAGTCTTTCTCTATTTAGAGTTTGCCCAGCATCAGGCTGACCCTGAGCTCCGGGATCTGCCCGTTTCTGTCTCCAGTGTGCTGGGAGCTGGGACCAAGGGTGTACTCTTCTTGAATGGTGGGACCAAGAG
>CAJQZJ010033798.1:2520013-2571828 GCA_907164525.1 Lophiomys imhausi
GAGTCCAGTGTGTCAGAGGGGTCGGAGTTCATGCCAACCTACTGAAGTCATTCATCCCCTGGAATCTTGGGAATGGAGCAGATGGGCTCCAAGCTGAGGCAGGAGGTTCATTACAATCCCTGTCCAGCCTGGACTACATGGTGGAAACCTGTCTGTAAACAAGCAAACAGCAAAGCCCAAAACTGACCGCAAGTGTCCTCTATGTCCACAGGCACTCTGGCATATGCACACAAACAAATGAGTAAATATAACTTTTAAAAAACAGAGCCTCTGAGAACTACTTTGGTGTCCACGTGGCTCTCACGTTTCTTGACCTGTCTGGTTTTTTTTTCCTGTCTTTCCTAACTGGCCTTTATAAGAATTTCAGGTATCATTTTCCTGTAAGTCTTTCCTAATCCCTCATTGTAAGAACATGGCTTTGAAAGTGAGGTATATTAAAACAAGGATATAAAGGTTTACGGTACTTTAAAAGTATCTGCTTCAAGAAACCTGTATCAGACTAGTCATGGTGGCACACACCTGTGATCCCCACACTCAGGAGGCTGAAAAAGGTGACCTTGAGTTTAAAGGCTGCCTCAGCTGCACAGCAAGACCTCCTCCAGAAGGAAACAGCGAGGAGACAGAGAGGCAAACCTACCTTCATTCTGACAACAGTAACTGCCTTGCTGCTGGTTTGTATACCTGACTTCAGACTGAGCTCCCTAAAAGCAGGCATTAAATCTCACTCACGTGACTGGGAGTGGTGGCACATTTGAAAAGAGGGAGACAAGAGGATACGAAGTTCAAGGTCATCCTCAGTCTGACTACTTGAGACCTAATCTCCAAACAGAAGTGAAACTTATTCCTTTTGCCTTGTCAATCCTTGATTTAAAGACTGGTGCTGAGACTGGCTCAGTGATAGACAACTTGCTTAGCATACATAATAAATAAGGCCCCGAGCCACAGACTGGGCCTCCTTGTTGTATGGTATTGCTTTGTGAGGCTGGGCTGTTTATTGCTATAAACAGGCGATCCTGACTTTTTTTTCCCCTTTTGATTTATTTACCTGCTGTGTAAAACACACCATTGTTTGAGGTGGCTTGTATTTTTTTCAGTTCTTTCCCATTCATGGACTTTTGTAGAATAAAAAATAGAAGCACTAAAGCTGTATCTGTGACTCAGGTAGATGCCTAAAGGCCGATCGATACATATCCCCAGTTTTATGGCAGCGATTGGAAAGCCAGGCATAGTAGAGTGTGCCTATAACCCCAGCACTCACAGTGGAAGCTGAGGTGGGTAGGGAGGGGTTTCTCAGAGATAGAGTCAGCCTGGACTACATGAGACCTTATCTCAAAAATTAAAATGTTAGTGATGGGGGATTCACAGAGGTGACAGTCCTAGAGCAAAGTCTCAGTTCTATCACATCAGGTGACCCTGAAACAAACCACTGATATCAGCAAAATAGAAGTTGTCTGAAGAACATATAATTTTACCCCATATAGTGACATTTTGGTCAAGCCACATGTACTACAGAGGTCCCATGAATTTAATATCACAGGTGAAAATGTCCTGCAGTCTGGTGAATACATAGTTGAAGAAATAAGAAAACTGTAGAAAAAGAACCCCTAAGAAAATTCACAGGAAAGAGATTGAGGATTTTACAGCTCTCACAAAACTCCTTAAAAGAATAAAATAGGAGTTCCTGGGGATTTATTTATAGCTCACTTGGTATACACCTCGCATGCATAAAGCCCCGGGTTTAGTTCCTAGTACTGTATGAGCTGGGCAGCTGGACATGGTGGGCACAGCCATAATCCCAGCACTCGGAAGGCAGAGGCAAGACCATCAAAAAGAAGTTAGAGGCCATTATAAATTTTGTCTGGAAGGAAAAAGAAGTCTCAATAGTGAACGATTTGAATATGAGGAGCGCTCACAGTGTGTGACCTGCTTGCAAGTGAATCTGCAGTACCAGGGAGGGAACAAAGCCTGTTGGTGGTCGCACATACCTGCAGTGCCTGCAGCCCGCAATGGTGAAGGGAACAAACCATGGCTGCCACCATGGATAAAGTTCTGAAAGGACTTCAGAAGGAACGCTTGTTTCCCATGTTTGCATATTCCACATTAGACTCTTCATTATACTTTAGAAATGGGGTGAGACCTTCAAGCAGTAATTTAACCTTGCTGAATTCTATCTATCTCTCATTCCACTTCTACTTTCTGTTTAAATGGGATTCTGATTTAAGCTTACCAATCCTAGTAACTCGGTGTATGGCTGAACGTCTCCCAGCCTACTTTTAAAGCTGTTTTGAACTATTTGTTAATTCATAGCTTATATAAAAACTACAAAACACCCAATTTAAACGTTTTTATAGGTTTTATAGAAGATGGCAAACTGTGGGAGTTGGTTGGTGGAAGAGGTCCAAAGAGCCAGGCCTGGTGATGCAGGCCTATGATCCTATCATCCAGGAGGCTGAGGAAGAGGATAGTGAGTTCAAATCCAACCAGTACTACATAGTGAGGCCCTGTCTCAAAAAAAATATTCAAAAAGATTTTAGGAGGGCCTGGAGGGATGGCTTCACCATTAAGAGCACTTGTTGCTCTTTCAGAGGACCCAGGTTTGGTTTCCAGCCCCAGGTAGTGACTCACAACCATGCATAACCCAGTTGTAGGGAATCCAACCACACATACTCTTGATATACCGACCCACACAAGTCAGTCACTCCATCACAAAAATAAAGTTTAAATATTTAAAAAGACCCTAGGAGCTTCTGGCACACAAAACACTTAATTTTTATTTATTTTTACTTTAGGTGTGTATTTTCCTATGGAGGTGCCATGGAAGCCAGGAAACTCTTCTGGAACTGGAGTTGCAGGTGGTTGTGACCTGCTGTGTGGATGCTAGGAATGAAACTTGGGTCCTCTGCAAAAGTATCCAAGTGTTGTTAACTGCTGAGCCTTCTCCCAGCCCAATGATCTAAGTTCTGGAAGATAAGGAGCAGCCCAAAACACATTTTTTTCCTGAACATTTTTTTGTCTCTCTCTCTCTCTTACTAAAAACAATTTGTAGCCCTGGCACACTGACTCCATTGCATGCTAGGCAAGTTTTCCCAGGCTGGGAACCCAGATTCAAAGCTCCAGTTATCAGCAGGCAGTAATCTGAGGGTGTACCCCTGTGACACTTTATTGTGGATATTGGAGTCTGTTGGAGGTTAAGCTAGAAAATGAAGCTGTTCTAATTTGAAACAATAAGTAAATAAAAATAAAGATAGTTTGTACAAAAGTTAATTTCTACCATTAACTGGAAAGTTAGAGGGTTTTTTTTGTTGTTGTTGTTTTTCCAGACAGGGTTTCTCTGTGTAACAGCCTGGCTGTCCTGGACTCACTTTGTAGACCAGGCTGGCCTCAAACTCACAGAGATCCGCCTGCCTCTGCCTCCCGAGTGCTGGGATTAAAGGCGTGCGCCACCACGCCTGGCCCTCAAATGACTTTTTAAAGACATTATCTCAGAGCTGGACATAAATGCAGGCAAAATACCCAATCACTTTTTTTTTTTTAGTTAAGGACACAATCTCAGAATGGGGGCTGGAGAGATGGTTCTCTGGTATTCTTGCTAAGGACCTAAGTTTGGTTCCTACCACCCAGGTTGGGGGGCTTGCTTACAACTGTTTGTAACGACATCTCCAGGACACCTTACACTCTTATTCTGGGCTCAGAACCTACATGGCATATGCACATACTTACACACATATAGCATAATTTAAAATAAGATACATATTTGTAAAGATCTACTATTTTAGCCCTGGCATCTTGACTCCGTAAGCCCTCCGCCTTCCACACCCCACAGTTGGAATTACAGGTGTGTGCCTCTGTGCCAGACTTCCAACTTCAAGATTGTTCTTACTGTGCTGTTTGAATTTGAGCTATTCTAATACTAGAGAATTAATGTTCAGTTTTTTCTTCTTCTTGACGTTTAATATTTAGGTGACACTTGTCTCTGCTGCTCCTGAAAAAGTAATTTGTGAAATGAAAGTGGAAGAACAGCATACTAATAAGTTGGGTACTCTCCACGGAGGCTTGACAGCAACCTTAGTAGATAACGTATCAACCATGGCTCTAATGTGCACAGAAAGAGGGGCACCTGGAATCAGTGTTGACATGAACATAACGTACGTATCCAGATGCCATTCCCGATGATTTTTAAAAGCTGATACTTATTTCAAATAACTTATACTGTATTGGTTAGGGGATAATGACAAAAATCTGTACATTTGGGTGACAGATGTGCCTTTTTTTCCTCTAAATATCTTCAGTCTACAGTTGTTTGAACTCATGATTTATAACTTTCATATAGTCCTTAAAACTATCACTTGTAAGCTGGGCATGGTGGCACATTCCTTTGACCCCAGCAGAGGCAGGCACATCTCTGAGTTCAAAGCCAGCCTTGTCTACAAAGTGAGTTCCAGAATAGCCAAAGCTACACAAGAGAAATCCTATCTCAAGAAACAAAACAAAAAAGTATCACTTGTACCAGGTGCGGTGGGACACACCTTTAATCCCAGCCCTTGGGAGGCAGAGGCACGTAAACCTCTATGAGTTCCATCCAGGATGATTTTGGGTTCAAAACAAAAAAAAAAATCCTAAAATCAGAACATAAAAGTATCACTAATAAGCCCAATGTGGTGGTATAATTCCAACACTTGGTAGAGAAGAGGATCAGAAGAGTTCAAAGCCAGCCTCAGCTATATGAAACCCTGTGTTACCCATTCCTACCCCCCATCAAAAGTGTAAATGACATTTGGAGGAAAGTTGACCATTTTCCATATATCATCAAAATCTTGTGACAAGGTGCCAGGAAGGGATGGATCTTGAATCTCTCTTGACTGCTGTTTAGAGATGACAGGATCCAGAGCAGTGTGTGTTCCAGACCTCAGCCTGTCACTATTGTGAGAACATCTGTAGAAGCCACTTCCAAAATGGAAACCTTGACTTCTACAGGTAGGCATGGTGGCTCATGTCTGTAATCCCAGCACTAGTGAGGCTGACGCAAGAGGATCTTCAGTTCAAGGTCAACCTAGGCTACAAAGCAAGACCCAGTTTTAAAAAAAAAACAAACAAAAAGTCCTGGAACCTCGTCAGTTACTCTTAGGCCTTGAAATAAACTGAGTAAGCAAATCACAGGACAAAATGTAGACGATGGACAGAAAAGAGACTGCTTATGCTAATGAGCCATATTCAGTGGTCCTTATTTTACCTTGTGTGGTGAGCAAGCCCGGTTGATGACTGTTTTTACATGAGGATTGTTTCAAATGGGCAGAAAGGGGTGTGGAAATAGCGCAGTGGTTAAGAGCTTTACAGTCTTGTTGAGGACCTGAGTTTAGTTAGCTCTGGCTGTCCTGGACACACTTTGTAGACCAGGCTGGCCTCGTCTACACCACCTACCTCTGCCTCCCAAGTGCTGGGAGGAGATCCCATTTTTATGGGAAAAGAAACTCATGGATAAATGATGGGTCAGGTAGAGCCTCATGCAGACTGGCCATTTGAATTTGGTACCAAAATCTTGTCAAAAGTATTCTGAAATTATTAGTAGGTTAAGTTACATGGGAAAGCTGGTAATTTATCACAATCTTAAGTTACGACTAACTATATTTAAACCTGTTTTATTTCAAGGTACATGTCACCTGCTAAAATAGGAGAGGAAATTGTCATCACAGCATATATTCTGAAGCAAGGAAAGACACTTGCATTTACCTCAGTGGATCTGACCAACAAGGCCACAGGAAAACTAATAGCACAAGGCAGACACACAAAACACCTGGGAAACTGAGGGAACAGCAGGGTGACCTGAAGAAGCCCAACATTGCTGCAAGTATGATTTGTGAACAACTTTCTGAAATAAAGTATCAAAACCAGAAGTAGCTAAGGAAGTATTTTCTTTGGAGAAAAAGAAACAAACCAAAATATATTATGATGGTTGGATGTGTGTTTTTTTGTTTTTTAAAATCTTTTTCTTCTGAGACAGGGTGTCTGGCTGTCCTGCAACTATGTAGACCAGAGTGGCCTCAAACTTAAGAAAGAGATCTGCCTTCCCCTGCCTCTGAGTGCTGGGACTAAGGTGAGAGTGTCTCTATTTCATCTTGACAGATGCTTGATAATTGGATGAGGGAGATCTTGGCTCAGTGTTTTGGAGTCTGCTTTTGTAGTACCAGGATGGTCTTGACCTCACAATCTTCTGTCTCAGCCTCCTGAATGGTGGAAATATAGGTAGGTGCCACCTTTGTTGGCTAGTTTGTTTTTCAGTGTTTTTATAACAGGCAAAGCAAGTTAGTTAGAAGAACCATTGTAAGATTACTCTAAAACTAAGGTCTAGTATTAAAGGAGAAAGACAAGTTGCTAAGATATTGGTCAATACTGCAGGCTGGCTAGCATATAAACCTCAGAAATGGCTTGCAGGTCTAGAGAGGCTAACGTCAAGTTTCCAGCATGCTTTTTGGTGGGGTCACCTGTTAGTTCAGATAGTGCCTTCACATGACAAAGGGGGTTAAGTAGTTAGCACAGGAGGCCTCCCAAAGATTTCACCTCCAAAAACCATTACTTGAGGGCCCAAGAGTTTAGGAAACACTGGCATCCCAACATAGCAATAATCAATCCTTGATGAAATTTTAGGGCTTTCCAGCTCTAAAATGCTGTGCCACGTTTCTACTTCCTTTGAGACAAGATTATCAAACTCCCTAATGGATAAAACACAGCCATACAGGGAAATTAGAGCCTGTGACAGATGACCTAAAAATTTGAAGCAAAGCCTGACCCTAGAAATATCTTAAATACTTTTCTCTGCTGATTTAGTGTATGTTTGGCATCTTTTGTATAGAGGGAAATGTCATGAGCTCCCTTGAATCTCCTAGCCTACTATATTGAAACGTTAGCAAATTGGTGCATTTGTGAAAGGTCTCAAAAATTAGGACTCTTGCTTGCTTTCTTCATTTTCAGTAACTGAACATCAAAACTAGAGTGGAAAGACAGCAGCTTTCAGTAGACTTGAAACATTCAAGGTAAAAAGTTGTCTGTATAGACTCCTCAGCTGTAGACAAACAGGAAATCTAGATCTTGATTTCTGTCCCTTCCTACTAAAAGGATCTGCATCCTTGTAAGGAGCTGGTTCCAGGGCTGAAAGCTGGGACACAGGGAAGTTCTGTGATTTGTGGAAGTGCTGAAGAAATTGAGTATTGCATATTATGGATGCTTGGGGCTCAGTACCATGTTGATGGCCAGTAAATGGGACAAGGCTCACAGAATGCTGAACACATTGAGGGGTAATTTGGAAAACCTGTTTTGCAAACATCTGGATTGACTGGGGCTGACAACACAATTAAGAGCACTAGCTGCTCTTCCAGCATTCACTTGACCGCTCAATAGGCAACTAGTCCCAGGCCTCCACAGGCATACATTCAGGGAAAACAGCTACACACATAAAGGTTAGAATTTTTTTTCCCATAAGACTGGCTTGGTTGGGCACTAAGATTTTTCATAACTCAAGGGGAATGAAGGCGGGGGGTGTTTTCATAATGGTTTGCCTTCAATCACTAGTAGTAAGTACACAGTGCAGAAACCAGTTAGCTTTAAGATCAGGTGGCAAATGGATATTACCCTTTGTACCTTAAGGGTACAGAGTCAATCTAACCATGGACAAACTCCAAATTTGAGAAAGTTAACAGAACTAGAACATGGATGGTATAGTATGTTGGAAGCTTGATAATGGTACTACTGTAAGATATCTTAATCAGTAACACCCCATCACCACCACCAAATCCTGTACTTGTTAACATAGGCCTAAGTACCAAAGGGCAAAAATGTGTGCAAATACAAATGTAAATATGTACTAATGTACAACTAAAAAGAAAAATGTGGCAAAATCAATGTGTTATACCAGAGCATCCTATTTTGTTCTTACCAACTTTCTGAAATTATTTTGAGATGAGTGCTGAACAGTGAAACGCTTTTTAAAAAGCCACTGGCCTCTGGATGCAGACTGATTTAAATCCTCTACTTACATGAGCTTTGGCAAAGTTCTCAGCCTGTGTATCTATCCCCATTTCAAACTGTTAGAGAATGACAACGGTAGGACAATGCCTGGTCTTAAGAAACCTTCAAAACGCTGTGTCAAATTGATTCTGCCTTCTAACGCATCAGAGGACATGTAAAGGTTCCCTTTCACATTAAGAATTTTTTTTTCCTTTTTTATGTAACAAGGCAAAGGGCAGGGAATTACTAAAGCTGACCTTTTGTCTTAGGTTCTTGTTACAGGCCTCCACGGGCACACAACTGTCAGTTCTTTTCTTCTGAATAAACAAACCTTCTGAAGTGACCAGAGATGGGATAAAAGTTATCACTGCAAATTTTATATATTCATCTGAATAGCCAGGAAGCTTTCACCTATTTTATTTAGGTTTCATTTTTTTTCAAATTCCAACCAGAAGCTAAATACCATTGGACACCAGTAAGCACTAGTTTTACTCCAAAGGAGTAGGCTCATTCCGATTTACTCCAATAAAAGTATGCAACCCTTAAGCAAAGCTTTTCTTCATTTAAAAGAAACAAAACAAAAATAAAAAAGCTATACAGTAGTCTTTCCTTATGTTCATTGCACAAATTAGTTCTGCTTTCAGAACTCTTGACACTCTGTAGTTATTTTTACAATGTAAGATCCCCATCTTCAATTTTTTTTTTTCTATTTCAAACACTCAACTTCTTTAGGATGGTGTAGAAACCAGTATTTCTGCAAAATTCACTGGATTTTTTTATTTGTAATTAAAATTTCTAACACCAAAAACAAAACAAAAACCAAAAAGTCCTCTACTTAATGGTTTTTGCAGCTATGAATGTTCTTCGGTTTTGTAGCTGCTTTAGCCACGCCAGACTCCAGATCCGCTTTAATTTGTATAAATGCATCTGCACACAGCAGAGTACTCTATAACAGCAACTCAGGGAAAGAGATCTGGGGGAAAAAAAACATGTACTAATGAGTACCAAGAAAACAAACATGGCCCAGTGCACACAAGGCAGAAATACCTCAATGAGATGCTTTTTTCATTAAGATTTCTTTCCCATGGTTGTAATTTCTTTTTGTAACAACCATTCTGGTCATTAGAATGAATCTGACAGTGCTCTGGACCAACGGTGATTATAGCAAAGCTATTAAGTTTTTAAGTGTTATTTATACCTGTTACATTCACTCTCACCCTCAATACTGATGATGATGTCAGAGGCAAAAACCAGCACAAACATGAAGACCACAACACTGAGCATCACCCGTGCCTTCAGATACATTAAGCATTTCAGTGTACAATAGTCCTTCCTTCACATTTTAGTAAGATGCTGATGCAGTGCAGCAATCTGCAAAGCACCTTCTTTCACACAGTCCGTGCAGAAGACATCTAATTTTTTAAAGTTCTGTGATACAAATGATTTAAAATAAATCCAGGATGAACAAGTTTCAAAATGCATAGTGTTCTGTGCATGAGTCCATTTTCTTTAAACTCTGAAAGAAAAGTGGTAAGAAAACAAGAAAGGAAAATCACTGCTGCATTCTCTGGTCTTCTCCATTTTGCTGGTCAATGCTCTTGTTTACTCTGGCATGTAAGGACGGAGGTGATCCTCTATGGTGCCAACTGCCCAGTGGGTGAGCTGTTCCTGTGGCAGGTAGAGGCAGATGCTGCATAACTTGAAGATGGTGGCTTTGTTTTTTGGAGTCTAGAGGAAAACAAATTTTTAATAATTTTAATGGAGTTTTAACTGTAAACAATTTTAGGCCTACTGGCACTGTAATTAAGTAAGTGTACATAGCAAGAGATATGTGGATTCCAATCTATGCAGGATATGGGAGAAAATGTGAGTAGATGTTTGGAATAAAGGCATAGAGAATTTGTACATATTTAAGATTAAAACACCGGAGAAGTTAACAGAACTGTCCTGTGCCCCAACCTCCAGCCCTGAAACCACCTCCTCCAACAAAGATCACACAACAGGTTCCCTCTAGTGGGAAATCAAGTTATGGGTTTCCTGTCTGCTCCTGGACAAGGAGTATACAGATCTGATTTCTAATACAGACAAACAACCAACTTTTCTTTTTTCAGTTTTTTTGACACAGGGTTTCTGTGTTGCCCTGGAAGTCCTGGATCTCTGTAGACTAGGCTGGCCTTGAAGTCACATCACAGAGATCCACCTGCTAGGATTAAGGGCCTGCAGCATCACCACCAGGCTTCAAATGAACCAACTTTTAACCTGACTTATTTCCAAGTTTACTTAAAGCTACTGTCTTTCCACTCTATTTTTGATGGTTACTGAAACCCAGATACAGAAACCATATAAAAGACCTGAACCTTTTCTGGGGAGGCAGAGCAGATGGATACCCCAGCGCTTGGACATCATCTGCGGAACCACACACATATGAAGGCATATATCTGCACAATGGCAACCATCCCCTCACACAAACAATTTTATTTAAAATACATGCTTTGGGCAGGCATAATGGTCCATGCCTTTAATCCTAGTATTTGGGAGGCAGAGGTAGGCAGATCTCTGTGAGTTCAACGCTAGCCTGGTCTGCAAAGTTGAGTCCAGAGACCCTGTCTCAAAAAACCAAAAATTAAAATTCGTGGAACTTACTCTGTAGAGTAGACTGGCCTAGAACTCAGAGATCATCCTGCCTCTGCCGGGATTAAAGTCATAGGCGACCCTGCCCAGCTTGATATCCTATTTTTAATTAGTTCCCAGATGATGTTCACCCACTGATCAGGAACTTAAAGAGTAGTCTGAAAACTTCTTTGGAGGGAACTATGACAAAATTCCTTAACTTCAAATAAGCCCCAAATTAGTCCTAAAAAAATTTCTTACCTGCAAATGCTGTCTGTCAATGAAGAGAAACACTGACTGGTTAGGATTGTTGACAACAATTCCTGTCTTGTCCTTGCGGCTCAGTACATGCAGAAACTGTTTCTCATAGTCACCGTGATGAAATTCAAACTTGGCCTAATTGCAGAATACAAACATTTTATGTAGCTACAATTACATCACACTGCCTAACCATCATCTACAGCGTCCACATGCATGTTTATGCTCACCAACATGGAGCCAAGGGGTACTTAGATTTAATTAAAATAACATACAAGGTAAAACTCAATTCATTTTAAGAAAACCAAACAAAAATAAATGCAGTTCTTTCCAGGCATAGTAGCACATGCCTGTTATTCCAGCATCAGGAGACTGAGGCAGGAGGATAGGATAATCTGTCTCAAAACAAAAACAAAGAAACAAAAAAACAAGCAAGCAAAACCACAAACATAAAAACACAGGACATTTTCTTCATCACAGAGAATTCTACTATCATTCCAACATAATTCTTTATCTTCAATACTTTTTGAAACTTCAGCTTCCTCACCATATATACAGGCTCTAACTCACTGCACCAGACAGTTAAATGGGCTTCCAGAAATATAAACCCTTTGAAAAAAAATAATTACAGAAAACAAAAACACCAAAGTTTTTATCAAGGAAGTCAATTTCATCCTTCCACATGTCTAAGGGCAGAGGAAGGGAGCAAATGCTGAGCAAAAAGACCAGGCTTAATAAAGAAGTCAAGAAACCTTTAACATCTTTTCAGATAATTCAGAGCTGTAAATTGTTAGTCCATTGTTTTGAACAATTTCTACTACCAACAGGAGGCAATATTAAGATGTAAAATCATGAGTGTCTGCTATTTAGGTTTTACTATCAAACAGATGGTTTTTAACTCTCCCACCCTGCCGTGGAACTAGGGAAAGAATGTAGAGCCTTGTAAATGTTGGGCTCTTTTGAGTTATACTACTCATCTTTCCCTTACTCTCCTGTGGCACTAGGGATGAATCCAAGGCATGCACATGGCTGAGTGTTTCACTAAGCCATGACCCCAGCTTGTTATAAAGCTAGCTTGCAAGGCCATAGCATGGCGGCACATACCTTTATTCTCATCACTCTAGGAGGCAGAAGCAGGTGGATTTCTGAGAGTTCCAAGTGAGCCAAGACTACATAAGACCTTGTCTCAAACTAACAAAATCCCCCCCCCTCAAAAAAAAAAAAAAAAAATCAAGAAAATAAAAAACCTAACCCCCCAAAACCAAAAGACACCACATATATGGCTTTCCTAATACAAACAGCCAGTAATCAAAATGAAAAGATGTCTGAGATTCATCATATAGTTTCATAGCAGTTTAATTATATACTATTGAATTTCTTGGGAAAGGAATGTTCCATACCAAACAAAAGTCTCCTAAGGACTATGTAAAGGAATTCTCTAAAGTAGTAACATGTGCTAACTAACAGGAATGAGGGAAGCAGAGGCAAACAGGTTTACAGTGCCTTCCAGCACCACACTGCACTAAGCATGTCAGCACTCGCTCAGCCATTGCTCCCTACTAAATACCATTCACTACAGATGGACTCAGATTTAGAAGTCTCAAAATTTTGATTTTTAAAAAATGTCTAGGAAAGGGCTGGAGAGATAGCTCAGCAGTTAAGAGCACTGGCTGCTCTTCCAGAGGACTGCAGTTCAATTCCCAGCACCCACAGGACAGGTCACACCTATCTGTAACTCCACTTCCAGGGGACCTGTGATAAAACACCAATGCACATAAAAATAATTTTAAAAAATAGTCTATTAGATAAAATGTATCTTTTCTATTTTTATTTGCCTTTATATTTAAGTCCTCTCAATTCTTACTTTTTTGAAAATGGGAGGTGCACACTTTTCTGAGAGAGCATTTCCAAGGAAGGAGTGGGCCACAAGTAGGAAGGTCAGCAGCTCCATGGCCTTGTTTAGGATAGAGTGGACCAACTACATATCTTCAACATCCCAGACTCAAAAGTATGTGAGAAAACTAAAGTCCTATCAATAATGAACAAATATGGACTCCTCATCCCTCATTATTTCCAAAACAATACAGTAACACCATTTATGTGGCTGTTAAACTTTTACTGGGTGTTATAAGCAATCTAGATACTACCATAGTATACAGAAGTTTATATACAAATATGCTGTTTTACATAAACTGAGCATATGCAGAGGTTTTGGAGCCAATTCCCATAAGATATATAACAAAAGAATGCCTGTTTTAAATTACTTATGGGAATGAAATTAGTGCCACATTACCAGCTTATTTACTATAGGGAGCTATTATTACATGTAGATTATCATTAATCCAGAAGTCTCTATAATTAGTTCAAGGAACTCTTCATAGATGGTAGCTGAGTCACGTATAAGCTTTTATCTTGCTCACTTTTATTTCACTTTTCCTTTATTAAATTACTGGGTTTTGTATATGGCTGTTTTGCCTGCATGTGTGTGTCCATGTACTATGTGTACGTCTGGTGTCCTTGGAGGCCAGAAGATGTCATTGGATTCCCTGGAACTGGAGAGTTACAAAGGGTTATGAGCCACCATGTGAGTGCTAGAAATTAAATTCAGACCAATAGAAGAGCTCTTAAACTCTGAGCAAGCTCTCCAACCCCTTGCTTTTAAAGAAGGGTTTATTTTGGCTTAAAGTTTGTCTTTATTGCTTTTAACATTACATGACCCTAGGCCCCCTTAACTCTCATTTCTTTTTCTACAAAAGGAGGTTCACATACCTAGTTATCACTAGTACTTAGGTTAAATGTATACATAAAATATTTAGGAGAAAAATTAGCCCACTGGCACGTAATAACCTTTAGACATGATTTTAAATAAAAGTAGCACTTGAGAAAAGACTATTCTAACTATTTCAAATAACATCCCAGAGGAAAAGATAGATTAAACATTTAAAAATTAACTGGATGTGGTTGGTGACATACACCTTTAACCTCAGTAGTAGAGAGACAGAGACAGCCAGATTTCTGTGAGTGCCAAGCCAACCTGGAGCACACAAGGAGTTCAGGCAGACAGGGCTCCATAAAAATAAGTAAAATTCAAAAATATTCATACATTTTCCCCCAATGGCAAATAAACCCTGAACTGAAACAAAATCTCTTAATCCACATAGTGAACAGTCTGGAACTAAGGTATAATCTGTGCTTTCAAAACTTGTGTATTCCCATTTTCTTCTTTTTATTCATTTGTTTTTTGAGACAGGGTTTCTCTGTGTAACAGGCCCCTGGCTGTCCTGGACTTGATTTGTAAACCAGACTGGCCTTGAACTCACAGATAGATATCCACCTGCTTCTGCCTCCCCCAAGTACTGGGATTAAAGGGGTGTGCCACTACACCCGGCTTCCATTTTCAGTCCTTTTATACTGAGCTTATGCATTCTGTTCTCGAATACAGTGGTTCTCAGCCTTCCTAATGCTGTGACTCTTTAATACAGTTCCTCATGTTGTGGTGACTCCAACTATAAATTATTTTGTTGCTACTGTTATGAATCATGATGTAAATATCTGATATGAGAGTCTGTGGGGACCACAGCCCACAGGTTAAGAACCACTGCTCCAGGACATCCATGGCTTATTAGGTGTAAACTACCCAAAAAAGTTAATTCTTTTTACCAATATTTAATCTATGGATTTTCTTTTTTTTTTTTTCTTGTTAAGAGACTACTCTAACATTCATCTAGAAAAAGAGTAATTTATTTGAGCTATTTAACAGTTTTATTATCATGGGACAGGAGACATATACCAACTTAATAGCCTGTATCACACACAAATGCAATAGAAAAATAAAATCCTAATAATGGTTTAAACAATTTTTAAATAACAATTTTCATATTTTTAAACTTAGTTTTGTGTACTTAATTAAACTAGGGTTATATATATTACTATTTTTTAATTTTAAAATAAAAGTATTTGTTGTAAAAAACTATGAATGTTATATAAAATATCCACTAGACCTACAACTAACCATAATTAGCGTTTTAGTGCATTTTCTTTACCTTTCTTCTGTATTCAAAATGCACTATGAACAAAACTAGGAATGATACATAGATAAATGCCTTTAATATGCCATAATGGCAGTTAGAAGTCAGCAAAGAGGACAGGGGTGGTAGCTGTGTGATAGAGTGATTGCCTCAGATACATGAGGCCTGTGTTCCATGTTCAGCTACATAAACCAGGCACTGAGGCATGGAGCCAGGAGAATCAGGAGGTTCAAGGTCATCCTGGGTACTTAGGTGATTCTAGGTCACGCTGGGCAACATGAGACTTTGTCAAGGAGAAAAAAAAAGGTAATTACAATCAAAGGGGCTAAGAGGATTCTGTAATTCTAATGCTTTCTTCTCTTACAATATAATATTTAAACAGACAGGAAAGATTTATGAAATAACCATTCTCAAAGGTTTCAATTTAAGCCCAAGTGCTCCCTACTTTATTTAGAACAAAATACCTGAACAGGCCTAAAAGGTTCATCAGATTCCTTCCACCTAGAAAACAGGAGACAAACAATTTTCTCAATATCATTCCGAGGCCAAAGAATGAAATCCATCTCCTGAGTACAGCCAATTACATCCTAGAAAAGGACAACAAAGTTGGTTTGTTTTAGTTTTAAAGAAGCAAAGTGTAACAAAAGGTACAAATATAGGGTTTAACAACATAATCATTGCTTCAGTGCAAAAGGTCACAATTTTTATCACTTCCTATCTTCAGGGGTAACAGACTGCATACAATGTAATTCTAGCTCTTATACTTTTATGTTGTAGAATTTAGTTATTTAGCCCAATATTCCTTACACAGAAAAGACTTAACTTCTTCAGTATGTGACTAAATTCCAGCTGAAGAGCTAATGTTATTAATGCCTATGCCTTTATTTCTATCTTTCAAAAAACAAATGTATTTGGTAAAAATGTCCCAAAACTTCTATGAACGACTCTTATTACACAGAATATTTTGATGTGTGGTTAGACATCATCATTTCTTCATTCTTGTTCCCAGCACCACATCTGTTTCCTAAGACCAATGCACTTCTCCCAGACCAGGATATGTTTCCTTTGCTTTAACTAATTTTGGATTATGTACCAGATTTAACTTCAATGTATGCAGTTTTGAAGGTTGGCAGCAATATATTTTAATAGATTTCTTATTACAAGGGGGCATGACATTCTCTTAGAAAGAGAAATCCAGGGCCGGGCGTGGTGGCGCACGCCTTTAATCCCAGCACTCGGGAGGCAGAGGCAGGCGGATCTCTGTGAGTTTGAGGCCAGCCTGGTCTACAAAGCAAGTCCAGGACAGCTAAAGGACATATAGAGAAACCCTGTCTCAAAAAAAAAAAAAAAAAAGAAAGAGAAATCCAACAAACAATAATATATTAGTCACAGTAATCACATACATCATTATTATTCCAATCTAAGCAAAGTGACCCGCATGCTTTTATTGGAAATCAACCTTTTAAAAAAAGTACTTGAAGGTATTTTTAAAAACGATTTTATACACAACACTCAAGTACCTAACAGGGAACGATGGATATCTCTACATGCTTTATCCAGCTAAGAATGGTCTTGAGGCAAAAACTACATTACATATCTGAGATCTCTAAAAACAAAGATGGTAAACTACGAATTTTCACCGGAAACTGCAAATTTTAATCCACACAAATTCATTTCTTAAATCAAGACTTCCAGAACTTACCCTTCTCATAGACTGGTATCGAGGAGCATGGAGCTGCACCACATCCTTCTGTAGAAGCTCTATAGAACTTTCCAAGGAATAGCTGGAATCTCGCACACCTTTCAGAATATTTTCTTCATAATTATTTGTCATGACTGGTATAACCTCAGACACTTCAAAAAGTGCTGACTTTTTCTTCTAAAAAAAAAAATTCAGTGGTACATTATTGATATAATTTCAGCTAACTGTTTCTACAGGCAACTAAATAAAAATCTCACTAGTTTAAAACATACAAGTATTCAAACAAATTATTTTATTCCTGAAATGGTGTCAAGTTCAATGACCTTTTCTGGATATCATCTGACTACAATTATCAGTGTTTAATAAAAGAAAATATACAGTAAATTATGTTTCCAAATTAGTTAAGATCAAGTGCTCATTACCAATTTAACTTGTAAAACTCTATACTACAAAGCACATGTGGTAACATTCTATGGTGGATCTTGAGGCAAAGATCTACCTGGTCTCATCACTTAGACCTACACTGCAGTACCTTCAACTAAAATACAATCCGATCTTATCAATTTTGCCCCTGTGATGAAAACAAGCACAAAAGCTCCAGAAAATGTGAAAACTCATCTTTGAGATACTTCACCACACCCTATCCTGGACGCTCTAACAGGTTCTCAGACACTAAAAATCCTAAGATTGGGGTAATGACCATGCAAAGTTCCAAAATACTAACAGATAGCATGCAAAGATGACATTTCTCATTAAAAACAGACCACTTTCAGTACAAAAGTCAAAGGTGCACTTCCTTTATTCATAACCCAATCTTATGTGGAGCAGCCCTGTTGATAAATGTCCATCTTCAATTGCAAAAGAATATGGCTTTTCATTAAATTCTGACTTTCACAACTCAAATTCATCTGATAGTTAACTATGGAACTAGATATCTCTCTCTCTCACCCCAGAAAAAAAGTACTTGATTGCTCCTAAAAATTGAGATGTATTGTGGTTTCATTAACAATATAAGAAACTACACCCACATTAAGATGTGAACAGGCTAAATTTAGCATATAAGCATGATTCCAATGTAATAATTAACACATCCTACTTACAACTTTACAAAGCTCCCTCTTTTGTCCCACAAAAAAGTTTTACTCAGTCCTATGCCAACTAAAAGTGTATTCTGCTAAGCACTTAGAGCTATGTACTGCAAAGCTAGTATGGACCGGCCCTCTATTTTCTACAAGGATTGAATTCACAGAATCACCCCTAAGGGCAAAAAAAGTCTTTCCCCAAACATTCTTAACCCTAATATTCATAAAACATTGAAGTAACAAGTAATGCACACTCAAAAAAATCACTTATGGTAATTCACAGTAAAAACTTTAAATTACCTTCTCCTTGAACACAAAGGCAATATACATCTTGAAGTCAAACTGGTCAGCTAGAGATTCTTTTTTCTTTCTAAGCTGAGCACGTAGTCTGTTCAGAGCTTGTTTCTTCCGGGAGTTTGGGTCCCCCATTTTGAAATACAGGTGGTACTAAAGCCTTTGGAAATTGTCACTAAACTATGGGCACTTTTTCTTAAGACTCAAGTACAACAGAAACAAGTCATTTTTTTTTCCTGCTAATATGATTGAATAGCTAAAATCACAACTGTAACCCCCCAAACTGCACCTTCTGGCAATATTAGCAGACTGTCATACCACAGGGTCAAGAAACAAAAGTTGCTGACCAGTCATGTTTGGACAATAATATTTGGGGGCTAGATGGGAAAGGGGAAGAGAAGGAAAGAAAGAGGAGAAAAACCTTGGAATTAACTTTCTGTAAAACACATTTGGCTAAACTGCCAAAATAAAGGACATTGAGGGGAAAATGAAAAAACCTATCATCAGGATTTAGGTGTGCAATAAAACACAGCTGACACCAGTCCAATCCTTGAAATCCATCCGGATTTTCCCCCTCTTCAGAAAAGGGATTAAGAAAAGGAAAAAGAAGGGAAAACTGTGATGTTACTTCCCAAATGCAGAAAAGAAAAAAAACAAAACCAAAAACCACCAAAACAGGGTAGGTGAATGAAACTGAAATCCCCAGTTGGATTTTACCCAGCCAGATCCATGGCTGTAGTACCTGATTAATTCTTAGTTATTTCAGATTTCACTACTGCTATGTACTGTCAGTGCTTTGCTATTGATTACACTTGGTGGTGAGCAAAGAGAAAAGTGCAAAATCAGCAGAGAAAGAAGGGGAGAGGTACAGGGTTTCCCTGCAATCAACTACAGTGTATACCGGGGGCGGACAGCTGTTGCCCGAAGGAGTCATGAGGAAAAACAGCGGAGTCATTACCAACTTCCCCATCACCCACGTTTTCACCCTCAGGCGGCTGCGAACGCTGCTGCCAAGGAGAACCATGATGGCAGAAGGAAAGGGGGTCTATTAAACGGTATTAATAGTTACTCCGGCTCTGTGATTAGCCCTGATTAATGCCCGGGATCCAAGTACCCTCAGCCCTGCGGTGGGTTCTACATTCCCCGGGGAGCCCTCCGTATAAATTTGACCCCGTTCAGGTTCGGGACGGTGGGGAGTTCGATTATCTTCGTGTGAGCATGGCTGAGGCAAAGGCGGCGGGTTCTCCCACGTCCCAGGCCGGCCCGGGGATCACCTGCCTTCTACCCCCAGGTCCCAACCCCACCCCTCGCCTTCAGCGGCAGCGACTCACTCGCACCACGGGAGACACTGGATCACTCGGGTTCTCACTCATTTCACCGTGGAAACAATTCCCGCCCGGGTAGAGGAGGCGGGAAGAGAGTAAGTGGGAAGGATCAGTTGGGAGGGGAAAAGAAGAAAGTAATCGTGTTAATAATAATTACTTCTTAAAGGAAGCCCACCCTCCCACCCCAAAAAAGAAAGGAAGTTCCCGGGTTCTGGATTCGCTTTTCCCGTTCAACAGCCCATGTTTCCCGAGTGGGGGCGGCTGGGTGGTTTTCCCAAGGGGGGCAGAGGCCGGGATCTGGGCGGCAGGGCGGGGTCGCCGCGGAGAGGAGAGCGGGACTGGCAGGCCGACCGTCGGTGGGCCGTCTAGCCGCAGCCTGCGGGCGGAGCGGCGGCTGCGGAGGAGGAGGCGGCGGCGCTGCTCGTGGAGCCGGCGGGAGCCATGTCAAGAGAACACGACGGGCCGACGGAGCCCCTCCATGCCCGCTGCGCTGCGCTCTGTGGCCGCGCCGCGCGCACTGCTGCCGCCGCTCAGCCCCCACCTGGGCCCCATAGTCGGGCTCGGCGCCCCGGGCGGCGACAGAGGGAAGGACGCGCGGCACGGGGTGGGGGACGGCGAGGAAGGAGGAAAGCGCGCGGGAGGGACGGGGAGGGGAGGGGAGCCCTGCGCTACGGCCTGTCCGCGAAGCGAGCCCGGCAAAGTTGTCTCAGTTCAAGCGTCGGTTTCCGAGGCCTACTTCGCCCAACAGTCCGCTTCGGGAAAATAGTCCAAGAGAGCCCGACGGACGGGGTAGGAAAGCCGACACGCAGGAGGACGACCGGCCGCGGGGCCACAGCTTCGTTTCCCCCGCACCGCAGTGGCTGCAGAAGCGGCAGCTGCCTCAAGAAGCTCCCGGGTCCGGGGCTCAGGCGCGTTTGAGGAAAAGAAACAAGAACAAACAACTTAAAATGGCAGCGACGGCCGCTGCGTCACCCGCCCCTCAGCGGCACCGCCCCGAACGCTCTGCGCCTGCGCGTAGCCAGGACGCTCCCGTGTGTGCAAGAGTGGAGGGGGAGACACGAAAGAAAGCGTGAAGGTTTTCCCAATTATGAAAACAGAAAACGGAAAATCAGTAAGACATGATACATTCAACTGTGTATAAATCACGACTGGCTTTGAAATGAAGCTGCACATGTGCTATTTCTTTACGGGGAGTTGGAGAACACATATTCCCTTCTCCATCAAAATGGAAAGTCCTAAGGGTGGAAAGGGTCTTCCGCCTCTCCCTCCCTCCTCCCCTCCGTCAGGCTGTCCGAGTTTCCGGCGTTGGCCCGCCCCGCCCTCTTTTACGTCATAAAAAACCGCCCCTACGCCCTCCGTGACGAAGCACTGGATAGTGTCGCTCTGCCTCTCCGCTTTGCTGGGCAGCTCTAGTTGGGCTTTATGGGGGTGGGGGGCAATGGTGACACTCTGTGAGTCACACGACCCCTTTGGGATTCAATGACCCTTTCACAGGGTTCTCCTAAGACCATCGAAAAACACAGATACTTTTAACATTAAGATACAGCAGTAAAATTAGTTATGAAGTAGCAACGGAAATAATTTTATGGTTGGGGTTCACTACCACATGAGGAAAGGGTCGTAGCAATGGGAAGGTTGAGAGCCACTGCTCCGGAGAATCCCAAGCCAAAGCCAGGGAGGTGGGCGGAAAAATGAGCGTTGGAAGGGGCAGGGAGAGGAAAGAACCCAATAATGCTTAGTATGATTGCAGGATGGTGTTACGTTCACTTTATCCTTACGAGTCAGCCGGTTGGTAATTTCCAACAACGAAGAACTCATTTCGAGTGCCCGGAATGAAACTTGCTTGCAGCCCAGCGAGTCTCGCGTTAGTCCATGTGGCTCTCTATTCTTACCCCTTCGCCGCCTCAGAGAACGAACCTCCGGCTTTAAGCGAGAGATACCGCGTATATGTTGTTGCTGTGATCGAGAAGGCAGCCGAACTGTACGTGTGATTCCCAACCCAGATGAACAGAGATCCCTGAGGACCTGAGACCTACATCCCATCAATCTCCTGGCTCTCGGTCTTCAGCAGTAAAGAGGACACTAGAACGTTTACCGCTGAATCACCGCGTCCTTGACCCCAAAGAGTGCTGACTTGGTTTCTGAGAGCTCTGGTGTGATAAAAACTAAGTTACATTACTAATCAGCGAAGGGCGATACTTCCATGTGGAACAAAGCCTGTGTGCTTCATTCCTGGCTACTCGGTTGGAATTTTAGAAGTCCAGTCTCCTAAATAGCTGTGTTTCACATCGTGAAATCAAGATGTACTAGCTATAATCATCCTTTATCCATAAACCAAAGAAATTACTAGGGCCCATTCTTCAGTGTAAGTTGTCCAAAACCAAGGATGAGATTCCTGATCTTTCCAAGTTTTTTCCAACCTTAAAAACTCTGCTATAGCTGGGCGTTGGTGGCGCACGCCTTTAATCCCAGCACTTGGGAGGCAGAGGTAGGCGGATCTCTGTGAGTTCGAGGCCAGCCTGGTCTACAAAGTGAATCTAGGACAGCCAGAGCTGTTATACAGAGAAACCCTGTCTCGAAAAACCAAAAAAAAAAAAAAAAAAAAAAAAAACTCTGCTATAGAGGCTGTAATCCCAGCAACTCAGGAGACCGAAGCAGGAGGATTACTGCAACTTCAAGGTCACTCTCCTTAAACCAGCCTGTAATATCGTAGAAACCCTGTCTCCCCTCCACCATCACCACCAATGAAAGAGAGACAGAAAGAAAGAAAGAAAAAGAGGAAGAAAGAAAGCAAGCCAGTGTGGTGGCACACACTTGTATTCCAGAGCTGGAGAGACTGACACAGGATGGTTGCTACCAGTTCCAGGCCAGCCTAGTCTGTATAACATCTTCTAGGCCAGTCAGGGCTAGAAGTCAGTTTGTTTTAAAAAAACAAAAACAAAACCCTAAAAGAATGAATGGGAGATGGCTCTGGGTAAAGGCACATGCTGCCAAATCCTCTTGAGTTGGATCCTGGTTCCCAACAGAAGGAGGTCCTATGACCACCTATCAGCCATGTCATGAGCACACACACCACTACATACAATAAATGTAATTTTCAATTTAAAAATAATATGCGATAAAACTTGCAATATTCCAGCCGGGCGGTGGTGGCGCACGCCTTTAATCCCAGCACTTGGGAGGCAGAGGCAGGCAGATCTTTTTGAGTTCGAGGCCAGCCTGGTCTACAAAGCGAGTCCAGGACAGCCAGAGATATTCAGAGAAACCCTGTCTCGAAAAACCAAAAACAAAACAAAACAAAAAAAAAAACCTTGCAATATTCCTTTGCTGATTTATACTCAGAATCACATAATTGAAAAGTTCACATGGGTAAAACAATATTTCAGAGTTAATGTTATTAGCAAGAATATATGTACACATGATCATTTTATGAAAGAATTTAAAGGCCTTAATCTCTTTAATGTATGCATTCGAATGGTACTGGTATTTTTGCAGAGTAGAATAACCACAGTCTCACCACAAGACCACCCAGGACCCATTTATTAGTCATTCCCCTTCCCAGCCTGAGGAAACAACCAATTTATATTGATTTTTATGTTTGTTCTTTCTAGAGTTTCATGTAAATGATGTATTATGATGAGTTTCTTAACATGACTTTGAAAAACAGGTGTGTGTGTGTGTGTGTGTGTGTGTGTGTTGCACACACACACAGAGCAAGTGCCCATGGAAACAAGAGATGCCATATTCCCTAGAGCTGGAATTATAGGCAGTAGTCAACCCCCAGACAACTCTGTGCTAGGAGTTGACATGGGCGCTAGGAATTGAACTCTGGTCCTCTGTAAAAACAGTACACATTCTTCCCTTGAGCCATCTGTTTTTAAGATTTATTCATAATTTACTAATACTTAATTTCCTTTTGTGATGAATAATACTCCATTCTAAGGCAGATTTTCTATTTTGCCTGCACTTCAACTGTTGAACATTAAAATTGTTTCTGCCTTTTGCTATTATAATGCTGTAATGAACACTTGCTTGAGGGTTTATATACATATGGCTTTTCAAATTCTCATTAGTTAGTAACCCTGGAGTAGAATTTCTGGGTCATGTACTTATTGGTCATTTTTCTGTCATTTTTGGAAAGAATGTATATTCTGAGATTTTTTTGTCTATTTAAAATTTATTATTGAAGTGTAGGAATACATTGGGAATATTTTCTCCTGTGTTGTTTGTTTTTCTCCTGTCTTATTCCTTTTAGGGATATCCTTCATGGTACAAAAATAATATTATTTTTTCTTGCGTTTGCACTTTTGGTGTTATATCTAAGATCAATGAAGAATTTTATGCTGCTATAGTAATTATAGGCATAGAGAGCCAGCTGGGCACTATTGTAGGAATTGGAGACAGGAGAATCACATAGAAGTCAGGAGATTGGCCGGGCAGTGGTGGCGCATGCCTTTAATCCCAGCACTTGGGAGGCAGAGGCAGGTGGATCTTTGCAAGTTCGAGGCCAGCCTGGTCTACAAAGTGAGTCCAGGACAACCAGAGCTGCTAAACAGAGAAACCCTGTCTCAAAAAAACCAAAAAAAAAAAAAGAAGTCAGGAGTTTGAGGCAAGTGAGGTCAATGTAGAGACCCTGCATCAAAAACAAAACAAAATCAAGATGGAGAAATGTTAAGGACATTTGTGAATTTTAGTTTCAGAATTGAAAATAACTGGTTATAAGCTGAACCAATTTGTGTTGTGCAGCTTGGCCAGCTCTTAGTGAAAAGTGCCACAAAATAGAAGTAATGTGCCTTAAGAGGCAGGGGGAAACTGTTCTAACTCAATTTTCTCTGTAATTTGGAAAGTTAATAAAATAGAGTGGCCAAAGGAAGTATTCTTCTGTGAAATTAAAAGGCTGAGATCTCAATTTTTTTTTTCTGGAGAAGCTTGAAATATGACTCAGCAAGTAGAGTGCAGTTGTACAAACACAAAGATCTGAGTTCAAATCCTCTGCATGTGGGCATGGCTGCGTGTGCCTAAAACCCTAGCACTGAGGTGGCCTCAAACAGGATTACTGGGGTGTGCTGGCCTCCAGCCAAGCTCTGGATAAATTCTGTCTCAAAGGAATAAAGCAGAAACTGATGAAGAAGGACACCCAATGTCCTCCCTGACACATCTGAAGCATGTGCATCCTTCCATATACCCCCAACACACACACAAGTAGATAGATAGATAGATGATAAATAAGATTTGGTAGGAATAGCTCAAGCATGTACCTCTAGCACTTGAGAGGTAAGGATAGGAGGATCAGGAGTTCAAGGTCATCTTCAGCTACATCATGAGTTTGTCTGACTTAGATTCACCAACTAAAAAACCACACTCATCATGTTAGAAACCACTTATTTTGAGTTAGGTTGCTTCAAGCAGCAACTCCTTTCATCATGTTTAGGCCCATCATTCTCTAGCCCTGAATGTTGACTCAATATAAAGCTTAATGCATAGATACAACTCTGCCAACTTTTAGGCCAGGCCTTTAGAAACTGGCAACTTTCCTTTCCTGTCTCCTAAGATGTTTACTCTTGGAATCCAGGCATCAGGACGAAGGCTATTCACACACTCACTAGGAATGTACATGTCTAGGTGTTCTGTCTCACATCCATAAGACTCAGCCAAATGCTAGGCATGTATGCAAGCAGCCTTCTTAGGATCCCACTGTCACACAGCCTAGCCTTACCTAGTCGCCCCAGCTGACGCTGTGGGGTTAGAGCTAAGCTGCCTCCTTCACAGCCTGCCAAATCACAACTTTGTTTTTTATATAAATGGTTGGAGCCAGGAAAAGTAACTCCTGCTCCTATAACACCCAAGTTTCAGAGCTAAGGCAGGAAGATTAACCTAAGTTCAAGGTAACCCTGATAAAAATCCCAGGCCAGCTTGATCTATAGTGTAAGAGCCTGTGGCAGAGAAGGAAGGAGAGGGAAGAGAAAGAATGAAGTAAGTGCTGGGTATAGTTATGCATGTATGTAGTTCTAGCATTTAGGAGGTGGACATAGGTTTAAGGTCATCTTCAGCGACGTATCAAGTTAGAGGCCGGCCTAGGTTTTATGAGGTCTATGTTAATACTACTACTACTACTTATTACTGCTAATAATAATTATCTTATTATTATTACTATTACTAAAAAGAGAATGAGAAGCCAGAAAAGATGAGTGTGATTTAGCTAAACAGAAGCCACTGCTGACTGACTGCTTAGAGAACAGTTTCTGAGTAGCTTTGGGAATGGAAACATCATGTCAAGTATGCAGCACGTATTAGCACTGACAGAGTGGAAGGAACCCCAGTATACACAGGTCATTCATTTAGAGTGAAACTAACCCCAGAGAGAGACAGTGTGGTGCAGAGCAAGAATAACTGCCCTTCAAGATCCTGTTACACAGTTGAAAATAAATGTAGAAGGACACTGGAGAGGGGCAAGAGAGAAGCCTTATAGATGTGAGCTCCTCTAAGGGGGCCCCGGGAATGGGTTTATTTTTTAAAGGAAGTACAGGGCTAGGGGACTGAGGTTACAACTCCAACTTGATAGTACACCTACTGATGACTTAGTATGCCTGAACCCCTAGGCTGATCCCCAGATCAGCTACCGGAGAGAAATAAACAGGGGGTAATGGGTGAGGAGATGGGGAGCACAGAATGGATGCTAAGGCTGCCAGGCAACCTGGACAGAAGGTAAGAGAATGGCTGTGAAGACCCAGGGATGGAGAAATTAGAATATTTGAGTCAGTGACACAGGAAAGAAATAAATGAAGATAAGGACAAAGAAGTGGAGACAGGGCCAGGCATGGTGGCACATACCTTTAATTCCAGCACTTAGGAAGCAGAGGCAGATGGATCTCTGAGTTCGAGGCCTTGCCTGGTCTACAAAGCGAGTCCAGAACAGCCAGGGCTAATATACAGAGAAACCCTGTGTTGAAAACCACTCCCCCCTCAAAAAAGAAGTGGAGACAAAGAAGGGGACAGAGAGAGAGAGAGAGAGAGAGAGAGAACTTCCCACTAGACAGGTTCCTAGAAGTCTATATGAAAGCAGTGAGAGATGCCAAGGAATGGTAACAGTGGGTCACAAATAGAAGCAGAAGCGTGTACAAGGACTGTTGGCAGCAGTTGACTGGATGCAGTACCTGTGACCTTGAAATTTTCAGAACCATTTCCTATCACTGTGTCACCATTTCCAGTGATTCACAATTCTGTGCCACAAGCAGAACACTGAGGTCATTTGTATGACGAGAAGAAAGCCTGTGAAATTCTCTGCAGGGAAGGACTTTAAGCACAAAATCAAGTACCCCCTTTGCCCTAAGTGAAACATCTAAACTATTGACAAAGACAGTAGCTTTGCAGAGAAGTGTTGTGCCAAACCAGATTAATCATGGCTTCTTTGCAGAGCAGACCTGCAGGAAGAAATGAAAGTTGGAAGTGAGAACATGAGTCACACTGAAACTTGTTAACTGGCTTCCTTCCTTTCTCCTGCTCTAACAGATTCATGGTTTTGAAACAGTTTCAGTAGTTCTTAATATCACAGTGGAAAGGCAGAAAACAGGAGTCCTTTGGGGGCTGTTCTTCTCAGGGGAAATGTTTCTTTCACAGTAGACACAGCCATGTCAAAGCTCACTGGTCATGTGATTCTCTTAGATTTGAGGGATGTCCATAATTGAACAGACTAGCTATGCTGTAGTTAGTGCCCATGACTTATCCCTGGGGGCTAAGTACATGCCTCAACAAAAGAAGGTACTGCTGGTGGCTGGAGGGATGGCCCAGTGTTAAGAGCACATACTGCTCTTAATTTGCAGGGGACCTACATTTGGTTTCTAGCACCATATCAGGTACTTCACAGGCACCTGTAGCTCCAGCTCCAGAGAGACTCCTCTGGCCTACAAAACACTGGCCACTAATGTCATACAGAGACACAAGAGACACATAAATCTTAAAAACAAACAAACAAAAACTGTTAAGGCAGGTGTGGTGGCACCTGCCTTTATACCCTTTAATCCCACCATTCTGAAGGCAGAGGTAGGAGAGTCTCTGCCTAGTCCCTCTCTGACCCCACACCTGCTACAATAAATAAGTAAATATAATTTTTAAATGTTTAGAAAGTGGATGGTTCCTGAGAAATGACAATCAAGACTGGCCTCTGGCCTCCACATGTGCATTAAAAACAAACACATTAAAAACAAAAGAACTTCAGATATGTGTGTTTCATTTGGAATAAACATAGAAGTCAATGTGTCTCTCAATCCTCTTTTGAAGAGCTTCTATTTGCAATAAGTAGTAATTAACACAGTCCAAGCTGGAGAGATGGGTCAGCAGTTAATAGCACGGCTGTTCTTCCAAAGGACCCGGGTTCAAATCCCAGCACCCACATGGCAGTTCCCAACACTCTGTAATTGCCCAGCATGGTGGTACATGCCTTTACTACCAGCACTTGGAAGGTAGAGGCAGTCGGATCTCTGATTCAAGGCCAGCCTGATCTACAAAGGGTGTCCAGGACAGCCAGATCTTGGTTCACAGAGAAATCCAGTCTCAGAAAACAAAACAAAACAAAACCCCCACAGACCTACAATGGGCTAAAGAGCAAAGAGGAAGAGACTACAAACCCTAAGGAGGATGTACATGCTGCGTACACCCCCTCCCAAGATGCAAGGGTCATTTCAGAAGAGGAAGTGGAAAGAGTGAAAGAGCCCGAGGCAGTGGATGAGCACAAAGAAACATCTGGACTCATGTGAACCCAGAGTCATTGTAACACACAAAACCTGGGTAAGACCAAGCCAGATCGAACCCAGAACAAGATTTAAACCCAGCCAACCCAGGTTCCATTGTCTGAACTAAAACTAACTTCATAGCTTGATTACAGGCTAAAAAAAGTCTATCTGCATTCCAAAAAGAAAAATCATGGTATTATTAAGGACCACATAGCTTTAAACTACATGAAATATCTACACATCCCATTTGAAAAGGTCTCCAAGGCGCACAGGGCGTGGAAGGGAAGACAACAGAATAGAACACGGGTTTCAGGTGTGCCTATTTGTACACAAGGATGAAAGGCAGTTTGGGATTTTGTTATGGTTTGGTTGTTTTGTTTTGTTTTGTTTTTGTTTTTGTTTTTGTTTTTTTTGATGTTTCCAAGACAGAGTTTCTGTGTATAGCCCTGGCTCTCCTGGAACTCGATCTGTTGACCAGGCTGGCCTCAAACTCAGAGATCTGCCTGGCACTGCCTCCTGAGTGCTGGGGTTAAGGGCATGGACCACCACGCCCAACTACAAAGGTGCATTTTTATTTTCTCTCAGGAGGATTAATAAGGAGATGATTTAGTTTATGTTGTGTTAAGAACATTGTGAGCCGGGCGGTGGTGGCGCACGCCTTTAATCCCAGCACTTGGGAGGCAGAGGCAGGCGGATCTTTGTGAGTTCGAGGCCAGCCTGGTCTACAAAGCGAGTCCAGGACAGCCAGAGATATTCAGAGAAACCCTGTCTCGAAAAACCAAAAAAAAAAAAAAAAAAAAAAAAAGAACATTGTGATAAACTGAAGGATGGATGGGGAGGGGCAATATTTACAGAACTAATAAAGATTTATTTGAAACAATTTACTAGAAGGGTGTGATGCCACACACCTATAATCCCAGCACCTGGTTGGCACAGGACAGTCAGGAGTTCAAGGCCAACCTGTACTTCTTCAGACTTATCTCTAATAAAACAAAAAGGGAAATTTTAAAAAATGGGAAGCTGAAGAGAAGCTGCTGCAGAAACACAAGAGACATGCGCCAGTTACTTCAGTTCTTATAGTCACTGTCAATCATAGACTTGACAGACCTGCAATCACGTGGGAGATAGGCCACTGGGATTGCCTGTAGGGGACTGTCTTGGTTTCATTAACTGATGTGTGAAGAACCATCTCAGTTGGAGATGGCACCATTCCACTGGCAGGAAACCCTGAATGTAAGTAGAGGAAAGAAGTGGGCAGAGGCCTACATTTACTGATGTTTCTGAGGACAGGAACCATGTGACCAGTCGACCAGGCTCCTGCTGCCTTGGCTTCCTGCTGTGACAGCCTGTCCCTGAAACTGTGAGCCCCAAATAATCTGTTCTCCCTTAAGTCGATTTTGTCAGAGCATTGGGAAAAGAAACCAGGACAAATGTCTCAAGGAAGTGCTCTATCTACGGCCAGTGGCTTAAATGGCAAAGCATCTGCTATCCCACACAATGGCCTTGGGGCTTCGACTTCATTCACTTTTGCTTAGACTTTGCTGATTAGTAAGCACACGGTTTGACAAAGAGGATGAAGAACGCTAATGGATTATTTTTGCTTTTTGTTCTTTTAGCATTTATGGCAATGCTATCAAAGCAGCATAATATTGCTTGTCCTGTCTCTTTTAAACTCAAATGCAGTTTTGTTTGACTTTTATTTTGTTTTGTTTTAATTTTATGTGTATGGGTGGTTTTGCCTCCATGTAAATCTGTGCACTGCATTTATGTCTGGCGCCTGCGGAGGCCAGAAGAAGGCATTGGATTCCCTGGAACTAACGTCATGGATGGTTGTGAGCTACCGTGTGAGTGCTGGGAATTAACTGAACCTGAGTCTTCTGGGAAGGCAACAAGTGCTGCTAACTTTTAAGTCGGCATTAGCTACTTTGTGTGTTCTTTTTTCCACCCTTCTCCATCCCTTTTCCTATACCTTTCAAACCCCTAACACTAGATGAGAGAGAAAAAAGGATAGAGAGGAAAGGAAAGGGATCCCTGAATAAAGTCAGGAGTCGGGAAAAGGGCCAATGTTGCTGTTAAACTACTTCTTGTTGATTAGGGTTCTCAAGTTCCTTGGGGGCAAGTTTGATCTTTGCTGTCATGATGTCTAATTTCATCTTCTTGTCAAACTACTACTTACCAACAACTCCTGATACCTCTCCAGGCCCTAGCATTTACATACCCTCTGAAAAGTCCCCAGAATTCCAAGCATCTCACAACTGCAGAAACTATCTGCAGCTGACAATACCCCTGCTAGAGCATGAGGCAAATCATAGTCACCTGCTGTGGACAGTCTGAAGTAGCTTCAGAAAAATAGTCTCATAAAAGGGGCATAGGAAATCTGCCTAAATGACTTGCACCTGTGAGGTACACCCGGGAGAGCGTGTGATCTTGAACAGGTATACCTTGGGAGGAGGGCATAAGGTTGACCAGTAAGAAGTCATCCTGATGCATAATTTGGGAGAGCATATAAAAAGGAAGGCCTGGAGAACCCAAAGGGGATGTGAAGCATGGCATTGCTTCACATCACTGCTTAAACACTTCAGACAGTGAGTGCCCTGCAGAAGGGTGTGGCTGCCAAAGCCTGAGACCAACCAGAAACTTTAGTGAGGGGTTAGCAACTGCCAGCAATGAGGGTTCATGGATGGAAAAGGCCCGACCTCAAATGGAAGGGTGCCCACGGCCTGCATCTAGCCCAATGTATGGTGAAGAGACCGTGGCCTCAAGTGACAGCTGGTGCCCAGTGAGCACGACATCTGGATTTGCTAGCTGGCAGTTAAGGGGTGGAGCCAAGGTTGGGCATAGCCTACGTGAACCAAGTGGCTGAGGCCCACCAGAGACAGGATGAGCCGCCACCTGAGAAGGCCAAAGCCAGCTGAGGAGAGCAAAGCCTGCCCTGTGGAGATTAGGTGGGGCTCGAGAGGTGGTGCCAAGGCTGAGACTGAGAAAAGGCCATGGAAAGTGGCCCTTGCCCTGGGCAAGCCCAGGCAGACAGAAGAGGCCATAGTGAAACCAGAGGGGCAGAAGTCTCAGCACCAAGGCCAAGATCACATGAGGAGCCAGACCTGCCAAGAGGAGGTTCGGAAAACCTGGACAGACCTAAGAGGCTGAGATGCCACTGTGGCTTCTCTGATTGCTGTGTCCCTGTAGACAGACTGCAACTGTTCCTGTGTTCCCATTGGCTGATTGGTACTGACCCTAACAAATTAATCCAAGGAACCATGCTTGAGAAGTAGTCTAACATGCCATGGGTTTGTAGTTTGGTAGGTGTTTATAGATATTAATAAATAGTTTATAAGATATACCTACAATGAGGAGAGGAACAGTGCCACAAAGTTGTCCTTTGCCCTTCATATGTACACACACACACTATTAATAATAATTTTAAAAAATCAGACATTCTGCTGGGTGTAGTGGCACACACCTTTGATCCCAGCACTCAGGAGGCAGAGACAGGCAGATCTCTGTGAGTTCAAGGCCAGCCTGGTCTACAAAGTGAGTTCCAGGACAGCCAGGCTACACAGAGAAATCCTGTCTCAAAAAACCAGAAAAAAAATCAGACATTCTAACACAATACAAGCCAAAGGTGTACTAATTTGATACATGCTGAGAAATAATGGTAGGAAAATATTAAAAGTGTTTTCTACAATTAATCTATTATGTTTTTATAAGAGTAAAACGTTTGTATAAACAGAACAAGAACAACCCAGGATAATAACAGACAATAAATAGGCTTCTGTTTGAGCTGAGGTGTTTGAGGCAGAATTCCCTGGTGTCATATAACATGATGGCACACACAGCACAAATGAACATGTTGTATGTTTAGAACTGTGGTGGTTTAAATGAGAAGTGCCCCATTGGCTCAGGTGTTTGGGGGAGGTTATGGAATCTTTAGAAGAGATGGCTGCTGGAGGAAGATTTTAGGGTTCATAGTTTTATCCTGTCTTCAGTACACTTTCTGCTTCCTGGTCATGTAGTTGAGATGTGACAGCTCAGCTACTGCTCCTGCTGCCATGCCTGCCATTTGCTCCCATGCCTACCCTGCATGATGGATGAGTCCTCTGGGAACAGTAAGGTAAAGTAAACTTTCTTCCAAAGTTGCTTTTGGTCATGATATTTCATCACAACAATAGAAAAGAAGCTAGTGCAAGACAAAGGTTGAAGGAACATACACCGTTCACCATGAGCAAATGCTTCCACAAGCACCTCAGATTCATAATGTCTTTGATTTTGAACTAAGTCTTGGTCATTGTGCATTTAGAAACCTTTTTTCTTTTTTTTCTGGATTTTCAAGACAGGGTTTCTCTGTGTATCCCTGGCTGTCCTGGAACCCAGTCTGTAGGCCATGCTGCCCTTGAACTCACAGAGATCCACCTGCCTCTGCCTCCCGAGTGCTGGGATTAAAGGCGTGTACCACCACACCCGGCTAGAAACCTTTTTTTCTTTTTTTTTTGGTTTTTCGAGACAGGGTTTCTCTGAATATCTCTGGCTGTCCTGGACTCACTTTGTAGACCAGGCTGGCCTCGAACTCACAAAGATCCGCCTGCCTCTGCCTCCCAAGTGCTGGGATTAAAGGCGTGCGCCACCACCGCCCGGCTCGAAACCTTTTTTTCTATGACCAATTTTTCTATGACCAATTTTTGTGACACCCACAACTTTAGTAATGTGATCCCTATTTTAGGGTTGTGACCCACAGTTTTAGAAGTCGTCTCATATCCCAGTTTGGTAACCATAGAAAAAGTTCAATAGAATTTTGTAATTCTGGCTCAACAATCAAATGTCTTAGTCCATTTTCTGTTGTGAGAAGAAACTCAAGACTGAAGAGTTTAGAAAGAAAAGAAAGTTATACGATAATGGATCTGGAGGTTGGTAGGTTGAAGAGTTGCATCTCCTGTCAATCTTCTTGCTGGTGACAGACAACTTTCTTAGAGGGGTTAAATGGATACCTTTGTGGAAAAGGTGATACCAATACAGAACCCCTGTTTAATGTGGCAGCACATGTCTGTAATTTCAATACTCAAGTAGTAGGATTGTGAATTTTTGGCCAGTCTGGGCTACATAGCAAGAGTCTGTCTTGAACTAAAAGGAAATTCCTCCTTCATAGATCCTAGATTTCCTCGCAGAATTGACCCCTTTGATTCCAACAGTTTCTGGCCCAAGGTCAAGGGGATGTATCTTCCTATATTGTTGCTGGCAACATCCCATTGTGACATAGCAGCACATCACCTGGTGAGGGCCAGGGAACAGAACATTTTTTCTTTCTGCATTTACTGCCTAGAACTTTATTCCCTGCTTCATGTCACACTTATTTCTGAAAATAATTTTGTCATATGGTATGTGTGCATGCTTGCTAAGAATAACCCACCCTGGGTAGATGACACATGCTTGGAAATACCTCTTTTGGTTCAGCCCGTGCTTCCCTTGTAGGTTATGTGTATTTCCCTGGCCACCCTCAACCTCTTCCAATCTACTGGCTCTTTCTTGGTTTGCCAGATTTTATTTTCCAGTGCTGAGATTAAACCCACAGCATTAATGAGTCTTTTGACTCAATGGGTTCACATGCAACTCTGCTCCTGTCCCACTTCAGTGAGACCTCTGGACCTACCAGATCAGTAAATCTTCCTTAACCAAGTCCAACAGCAAGTTCTTACTGATAAAGGGATGGTTGCATTTATTTTTATATGTACTTGTTTGTTTTATTTTTTTCATGGGATTGAAAGCAGTACCTGGTGTATGCTAGGTAAACATTTTCCTAAGTTATTTCCCCACCTCGTCTTAGTTTTGGAGACAGCGTCTCACGAAGTTGCTCAGGTCGGCCTTGAACTCATTCTGTAGCCCAGGTGCACCTTGAACTTGCAGTCCTCCTTCATTAGCCACCTGGGTAGCTAGAATTAAAGCCTGAATCAACAGGCCAGGCCATATTGCTTAATTTTTGATCATTAATCAAAGCTTAGTTCTTAAGATGCTTGCTTTAGAGCTGGGCATAGTGGTTGGTGCATATCTTTAAATTCCAGCACTCAGGAGCCAGAGGCAGGCAGACCTCTGTGAGTTCAAAGCTACAAAGTGAGATCCAGGATAGTCATTACTATATAGTGAGACTGTCTTGGGAAAAAAACAATACAAAACAAACAAACAAAATGCGAGCTTTATGATGTCATGCTGCACTGACTTGACTGCTTTTCAACCCTTCCTGTGAGTGGTCTTCACAGGGAGGTCCTGGTCCTCTGTCAAATCTCCTCAGATTATTCACCTTCCTAGCAAGGACAACAAGACTCCAAAAGTAGAATGATTGTGCAAGGTTACATTGGGTGATACTATCAGAGTAGTGCCCAAATTAGCCTTATTCCTGAAATATCTAAATCAGTCTATTGCATCTTGTGTGGGTTGCTGGGGATACAGGGCAGTAAGATGCTGTTTTGCCTCCTCTGGCCTGTGCAGTCTGCTTAGCCCTTCTCACCCCTCGATGCTCAGCTGGCCCTTGTCTGTCCAGTTCCCTCACACATCAATGACCAGTTTCCACATCATTGCATCTAGAAGAGTTTTCTTGAGTTCAAGATTCCTGAATTCTCTATTGTGCCCTGTGACAGTTCATTTTCATTTTCATGGTCAACTTTACTGGATTTAAAATCACCTAAGTGACACATCTCTGCATGGGTCAGTGAAGGTGTTTCCTGAGAGTTTACTGAGAAGAGACGACACACCTTGGATGAAGGTGGCACAGTTCTTTGGCTGGAGTCTCAGACTGAATGAAAAAGGACAAAGGAAGAAGTGAGCTAGGCACCAGTGTTTGTCCCTCTGTGGTTTTCTGACCATGGATAAAACATAATCACTTTCCTCATAAGCCTGTTGCGACATATAGAGACTGCACTTGACACAGTGTCTTCCTGCATTGGTAGACTGTATCATCAAACCGCGAGTCAAACCATCCCTTCCTTAAGTTCACTTTTTTCAGGTGCTTTCACATCCATGAGAAAGTAACTCAAACACCCTCTTCCTATTCTTTCACATCCCACATTGTCTGGTGATGCTTCACTTTTTTTTTTTCCCATGAGGCCTTCCTTTCTTAGTCACAAGGTCTGCTGTCTAGCTGAGCTGTGAAGAGCAGAGCAGCCATTGTCCTTATTGATTTCTGTTGGTCTGGAAACACCCAGGCATAAATCGACTTAGAGAAAGCAGGGTTCATTTAGCCCCCAATTCCAGGTTACAGCCCCTCACAGCGGAGAAGTCAAGACAGGAAGTTGAGACAGCTAGTCACATCACATCCACAGTCAGGAGCAGAGACAAATAAACACACACATGCTTCAAGCTCATCTATTTCTATTCTTAGACAGTCTAGGACCGGACAGCAGGGAATGGTACCACCCACTTTCAGGTGAGTCTTACAGCGATTAAAGCAACCAAGACACTCCACCAGAGTCATGCCTACAGGCCATCCTGATCTAGGCAATCCCTCTTGGAAACTCTCTTCTCAAGTGATTCTAAGCTGTGTCAAGTGGACAGTTAAAGGTGACCATCACAGCTGAGTCAACAGGAGCCATAGTTAATCTTTCATTTCCTCAGGAAGGTGACAGTCAGGTGATCCTCTGTATGCCCATGGAGGCCAGTAGAACTGTCTTTCCAAGTCACAGACCCAATACTGTTAGTGTAACTTTTATAAGATTGTATTTGTTTCTCAGTTTCTCTCTTAGCCTGGCTATCATCCAAATAATTAAGACTCTATTATATTATTTGTTTATCAAGCTTTACAGCACAATCCTGAGAAGTTTTAATCTGTTCTTAACTCTCTCTGCTAGTCTGATTCTCTCTTTGCCAAAATCCTTGAGTTACTTGCTTTACTTTTTAGTGCTTTCTTAGCTCCAGTTGACTCTTCCTCATCTCTCCTGCACCTCTGCCAGTGGCTGGAGTCCCTACTTCTCCTCCTTTCACTCCTCCTCACCTGTAGGGCAGGAAGTCCAGCTCTATTCTCTCCCCTGCTCATTGATTGGCTGTAAGCTGCTTTATTGGCATATCAGGGGACAAATGGGGAGTAGTGTGTATACAACATTGAGACAGGAAAGTCTCCAAACAAGGATTGAAACCAGACATGGGGGTATAGAAATCAGTATTTGAATTACACAATAACCTTATGCCTACACAATACCTAGTACAATATCCTGGTTGTTACTCAGAATTTGTTTGCTTTATAAACAAGGAGGAAAATGAAATACTTGACTTCATGTTAAATATTGGAATTGATACTTGAGAAATATTATCTTTCACAAGGAAAGAAAAAAAAAATACTACAGGAGCCTTATTCTGTTTGGAAGTAGACAAGAAGCATAGATGGCCTCCATCCATGCCTTCCAATCCAGTCAATCTGTTTGCTTTAACACAGTCCATGCTTAGGGAGATTAGAATGCATTCATCTTTGTTATTGAACTTTTAAAGAACAAGCTGGTTGTGATGGTGCATGTCTGAAATTCTGGTGACTGGGAGGCAGAAGCAGGAGGATATTGACGGTGAAAGCCAAAATGGGCTGCATAGAGAATTGAAGGCCAGCCTGGACTACATAATGAGAATCTGCATGAAACAAAATTTGAAAGACTATTGCATAGCTATGAACCAAAGGTAAGTTTGGTCAACAAATGAGAAAAAAAACAATCAATGAAGATTGTTAAATGGATGAGTCTTTCAAATTTAAGACCTGCTTTTAATTTAGATAGCATTGTCACCTAGCGAGAAGGGGGAAATTATTGTGATTAAGGTTATTAAATTATTGTGAATAAATTTATGAACACTTTTTCAAGATTTTGCTTTTTTTTTACAGGCATGGTAGTGCATACTTTTAATTTAGTGTTCAGGAGGCAAAAGTTGGAAATTAGATGTTAGTTTCAGGCCAGTCTGTTCTACATAGCAAGTTCTAAGTCAGTTAGGGCTGCATAACAAGGCCTGTCTCAAAACAACAAAAAAGAGGTTAATAAAAAAAATCATGTGTATGTGTTTGTGTCTGTGCACATGTGAGTGCAGGTGCACATTGAATCCAAAAGAGGGCATCAGGTCTCCTGCAGTAGAGTTTCAGGGGATTGTGAGCCACCTGAAGTGGGTGCTGGGAACTGAGACCCGCTGAAAGCAGTGTGAGCTCTCAACTGCTGAGCTATCTCTCTACCACCTGACAATGGACATTTTGAAACGGAATCCAGACAGGCTATTTGAATTCTGTAGGTTTGCTCTTTACAGCTTGGGGGTTGGGATAACAACTTAGGAAGCCAGTGGGAATTTCTTTTCTCCTTTTTGGGGATAGGAGGAATAGTGTTATATTTCTTCCTAAATACATCAGCATACTACAGTACAATCTGTCAATGGCAAAGATTTAAAAACTGGCATTGCATTTTCTATTGATTTACTTTGTTTGTATGGGGTGGGGCCAGATGTATACACTTCAGGGGTCACTTCTTTCTTTCTACCCTGTGGATCCCAGGGATTGAGCTTGGGTTTTCAGGCATGACAAGTGACTTTAGGAGCTGAGCCATCATGCTGGCCCTATTGTTTATTGAGTTAATTCTGCTCTCAGAATTCTCACTTCTCTTTTTACCCCCTACCCCACCATCTGCTCCCAACCCCCAAAATTACCACTTCCTAGTTCCATTATTTTCTGACTTGCCTCTTAAGATTTATTATTATTACTTGGTGGGGGGCATGTGTGCATGAGGTCAGAGGACAGTTTTGTGGGGTACTCTCTTTTCACCTTTGGGGCTGGAACTCAGGTTGCCAGGCTTCTCACAAACACTTACACACTGAGCCATTTCACAGCCAGCAATTTCCCCTTTTGATGATGTTTGTACTCACCTGACAGGGGAAAAGCCATTATCATGAAGGTAGTTTCCCCAGCACATTACAGATGTGTTGATGCTGAGATCTCCCTAAATGCAGGGAATTTGACCACATAATTTTGGATAGTTGGGGACTGCCATTTGAGCTCTTCCCTAAACAAAACAGAAAAGTACAAATATTCATATGTATTTAAGAGGTTCGGGGGTGACACAAAGTGACCAGATTAGACTGAATTGGGGGCAAACAACTCAGGTTTATTGGCACAGCTCTCGGGCAAGATTCACTGGTTTCAGAGAAGTAGCACAGGGGACCCAAGATAGATGGTTTTATAGTCCCAGGCAAGGGAAAGGGTGGTGCATGAGGCAAGAGCTGGTTTTTCCATATAAGGTCCTGGGTCGAGTGCCTGGTGGTCATTTAGGGGGGAAGCTGGAACCATTTGGAACTCGGTTTTGGTGCCATTTGGGTAAGGGGTGGGGTGACTACAGTGTGGGCGGGGTTGTATCCATCTGGAGCATGGGTCTTTCCGGCTGGCTAATGACTTGTTGGTCTTTGTTCAGGTCCCGGCCTAACAGTATTTCTTATAAAAGAATTAAAAGATCATTACTAACACCTTTTTAGGAGCAGAGATTTTATAACCTGAAAAATTTCCCTTTTTCTTCTGTTTAAAACTACTTCGAAACCACGCACAGTAGCACACACCTTTAATCTCAGCATGAGGGACAGAGGCAGGCAGACTTCTGTGAGTTTGAGGCCGGCCTAATCTACATAGTGAGTTCCAGGACAACCAGAGCCATATAGTGAGACTCTGTTTCAAAACAAACAAAACAAAACTCCCCAAACCCACCAAACAAAAAATGACATCAAAGAAGGCTCAGTGTTTAAGAGCACTTATTGCTCTTGCAGAGGACCCAGGTTTGATTCTCTGCACCCACATGGTGATTCACAGCCACCTGTAATTCTAATTCTAGAGGATCTGACATATTCTGACTCTTCCAGGCCCTAGATCTAAGTAGATGAAGGAATGGTGTCTTTAGGGCACTGACCTGAGAATTTAGGGTAACTTACTTACTTGGCACCAGGCATAAATGCATGCACATAAATACATGCAGGTAAAATACACAAAATCTAATAAAAAACAAAACAAAACAAAAAAACCAACCCAGCCAGGCGTGGTGACCCACGCCTTTAATCCCAGCACTTGGGAGGCAGAGGCAGGCGGATCTTTGTGAGTTCAAGGCCAGCCTGGTCTACAAAGTGAGTCCAGGACAGCCAAGGATACACAGAGAAACCCTGTCTCAAAAAAAAAAAAAAAAAAAAAGTGAGTCCAGGACAGCCAGGGCTACACAGAGAAACCCTGTTTCGAAAAAATCAAAAACAAACAAAAAAAACCAACCCTACAGTAACTCATCCTATTATGGTGTTATTAAAATGTAAACTATATGTTTTTAAGTATTGTTTTTATTCTCTTATTCTGCTTTTGAAATTTTCCAGTGTTTGTTGACCCTGCATGATGCTATTACATAAGAGTGTTTTCATACAAGTATGTAATGTGCCTTTTGAACATACCCGTGCCCTTCTTTCCCCCCCTCATTCATCCTCTTTGTTCCTCTAAATGGTTTTGCTTCCACTTTCATGTCATGTATGCATACATAATTTCCTCTATTTATGTAAAATCTAGGAACCACGAATAAGAGAAAACACATGATAAACATATAATATCTTTGTTTTTAAAGACAGGGTTTTGTGTAGCCTAAGCTGGCTTTAAACTTTCTATATAGCTGACGATGACCTTGAACTCTGCCTCTACCTTCCCAGTTCTGGGATTATATGAGTGCCCTACTATGTATGGCTTTCATTCTACACTTTTTATTTAGTATCTTGGGAATTTCTCTACCTAGGAGATCTCAATTCTTTTTTAATGGCAGTAATCATTGTACAGACATACCATAGTTTATTTAATCTATCTCTTATGTACCAACAGGTTGTTCCATTATTTAACTATTACAAGTAATACTAAAATAAGCCAGGTATAGTGGTTTACACCCGTAATCCAAGTACTCAGGAAGCTGAGGCAGGAGCCTCATAATGAGTATGTGATCCGGGTCTGAATTATGGTGTGAGACCCTGCCTTGACAACAATCCTACCAACAAAACAACAAATAATACTGTCAGTTCCCAAGAAACTCCATTCCCCAAATTCTTGCATTTAAACAAAAGCCAGCATCCTTTCAGAGACTTGGGAAGCTAGATGCAATTTGCCAAAAGCAGTCATTCTCCTTATGTCTAAAAAAAGAACACATGGCTCTTCCATTAACATATGCCTGTGGTGCCTGTCAGCATTGGAAGGTCCATGCAAGCCTTCAAGGTCCCTCACTCCTACTCACAAATACTTGCTGTATATTTCAAGGCCCCCACCCCAGCTTGCAGGCTGCCTTTCTTCCAGGTACCCATTCCCTTATAACCCTGAAGATTTTTGCCCCTGGAACTTCTCTCTGTTTTCCCTGCAAAACAGCCATAGCAGTTTGAAATAAACTTTTCCCTTTTTCACCCACAAAGCAGCTATTTCTGTTTCTTATCATGTTCCTCCAATTTATCTGGTGCTGAAACCCAGGAGGCATATATGAGACCCCTTCCAAGAGGCTTGGCCTCTCCTAACCAAACCAAACTGCTGATTTTTGCCTTTCTGGGTATGGATCACTTGTCCGCACTGGCTTCTGCCACCCACCATATGACTCTAAATTCTAGAATCTGCCTCTGTGGTGGTTTGAATGGCCACCATAGTCTCATATATTTCAATGCTTAGTCACCAGTGAGTGCCACTATTTAAAAGAATTAGGAGTTTTGTGATGGGGTGATGTTAAGCATTCTAAATGTTAATTAATTTGTCCTCCTTGCTGTCTGTTACTTACATTGTCTCTGATTGGTTAAATAAAATGCTGATGCCTGAGATTGGGCAGAGACAGAGATAGGTGGGACTAAGGTATGCAGGCTTCAGAGACAGAGAGCATCTTGGGGAGTAGAAGCCAGGAGCAGCAAGAAGGAGGAACACACACCATAGGGTAGATTAAAGATCATTCCACGTGGCCTGGAACATCTGCATAGTGTGGAGAATAACAGTCCAAAGAGATGTATGTATATATGGGTTCATATTTGGGTAATAGAAATATGAGCTAGCTTAGATGGACTAAGATTATGCAATTCAGGCCAAGGCTTGCTAAAATCCATCCAGTGTCTGCGTGTATTCATTTATAATGGTGGGTTAAGGATTAACAGCTGCCAACCAATCACATACAATCTAAATACTGGTTAAATAATTTAATTAGCCATTTTTTTTTTACAGGTGTGGCCTTGTTGGAGGAAGTGTTACTGGAGTGGGCTTTGAGGTTTCAAAAGCCCAGGCCAGGCCCAGGGTGGCTCTCTCTTCCTGCTGCCTGTGGATCCTGATGCGGAACTCTCAGCTACTTCTCCAGTACCATGTCTGTCTGTGTGCCACCATGCTCCTGACCATTATGAAAATGCACAAACAACCCCTGAGCCTGTAAGCCAGCCCCAGCTAGATGCTTTCTTTCATAAGAGTTTTCATGGTCATCTCTTCATAACACCAAGCCTCTTTAGTCAATTCTTCCCTCCACCTGCTCTAACCATTCATTTCTTCTCACCCACTTAGTAACTCTCCTCTAAGTCTCTCTAGCTCCTGGAACCTTCTATGTCCTCCTGGGCACCCACCATACGGACATTTATCTCTTAAGATACTTACCCCACTCCTATTGAAATTCTCCCTCTGGCAGAGTTTCTGTTTCTGACCTTTTTCCCAAAAGGCTCTTCCAGTCCAACTCTTCAGCTGCTTTCTCCTCTATGTGCTCCAACCACTCCAGTAGTCTCTAGAGCTTCCCTCTTTGTCTCTGTTGGACAATTGAGAAAAGCACACAGGCGTTGTCAGGAAGCTCCTCTTGCCTGTAGGGCCCACATCATGTGGGAAGGAATGCCTCCCCTCTGTGATTTTGGACAAGTCTCTCAGTCTGCTTGGGAATGCCCCACACTGGAATTTTGTCACCGTGACTCTTACCTTTCTCTGCTACATTTATCTCTACTCCTCCTTCTGGAGGACTCCTACAGTCCCTTTAAATAAGGACAACTCCTTTTTGGTCTGCTCTACCTCTTTACTCTCTTGACCATGGAACCTTCCTGTATCAGGGACCCAGAGTTTAGTGCAGTTGACTCCATGATGGAAGTGCCATTCGGACTGTGAAACTCAGCCGTAGACAAAACTGCCTGCCAAAAATGAAAACAAAGACCTAATCCATCATCAAAGAGCAGTCCAAGTCCACAGATATAAGAAAGTCTCTAAATGTACTAACCTTGGTTTTCAGCTTCTGTAGTTCCTCTCTGGCTAATTGTTCTTGTTAAATGAAGTAGGCCAACCCAGAATATGTTTTTTGTTTGTTTGGTTGTGTGTGTGTGTGTGTATGTGTGCTTAAAAGCTCACCCTGAGAAAGGATCAATACTACCCTAGGATCTTGAACAGTCAGTGTAGTCACTGGCTAATAAAGACTTTCTATTGGCTTACACCCATGTCTGAGTAAGCAGTCTTCTCTGGTGAATACCCCACAACACTTCCCACTCAAAACCCAACCCCTCAACTCCAGTTGTTTGTCTGCTTATGTCTCTATCCATCCTTGGGCTTATTGATGTCATTAAGCCTTACTGCCTTCTTTTTACTATAACACAGTTTGGACACAATACAAACTTGAAAATCAGTCTCAATGGCCAAGTTTAAATAATATCTTGGCACAAATCCAGTCCTAAAGAAGATACTAGAAGGAAAACTTAAACCCAAGAAAGTTAACCATATCCAAGAAACCACAGGAAGCAAATAACTCCACTGCAGCAAAACCAAAAGAAGAGAAGCTCATACACATTACCACAACCAACAAGATAATAGGAACTAACAATCACTGGTCATTTATATCCCTCAACATCAATGGACTCAATTCCCCAATAAAAAGACACAGGCTAACAGAACAGATACACAAACAGGACCCATCATTCTGCTGCATACAAGAAACACACCAGAGAAACAAAGATAGACTTTACCTCAGAGTAAATGGCTGGAAAAAGGTTTTCCAACAAATGGACCCAAGAAGCAAGCTGGAGTAGCCATTTTAATATCTAATAAAAGTAGATTTTCAACCAAAATTAGTCAAAAGAGATAGGGAAGGACACTCCATATTCATCAAAGGAAAAATCCACCAAGATGACATCTCTATTTTGAACATCTGTGCCCCAGGGCAGAAATTAATAAATTAGAAACAGCCTGGTGTACTGGGATTAAAGGTGTGTGCCACCATGCCCTGCTAAAAGGTTTTTTGGTTTGTTTGGTTTTTGTTTTTTTTGTTTTTTTCTCGAGACAGGGTTTCTCTGTATAACAGCTCTGGCTGCCCTGGAACTCACTTTGTAGACCAGTCTGATCTCAAACTCACAGAGATCCACCTGCCTCTGCCTCCCAAGTGCTGGGACTAAAGGCATGCACCACCATGCCCCACAATTACAGACAGCTGTGAACTGCCATGTGGGTGCAGGGATTTGAACTTGGGTCCTTTGGAAGAGCAGCCAGTGCTCTTAACCACTGAGCCATATCTCCAGCGACAATTTTCTTGATAGATTCCAGCTACCAAAATTAAATCAAGATCAGGTAAATACGTTAAATAGTCCTATAACCCCTAAGGAAATAGAAGTAGTCATTTAAAAAAATATCCCAACCAAAAAAAGTCCGGGGCCAGATGGTTTCGGCACAGAATTCTACCAGACCTTCAAAGAAAAACTAACACCAATACTCCTCAAACTATTCCACAACATAGAAACAGAATGAACACTGCCAAACTCATTCTATGAGGCCACAGTTACCCTGATTCCAAAACCACACAAAGACCCAATGAGGAAAGAGAATTTCATACCAATTTCCCTCATGAACATTGATGTAAAAATACTCAATAAAATACTTGCAAACCGAATCTAAGAAAACATCAAAAATATCATCTACCATGATCAATCAAATAGGCTTCATCCAGGTGATGCAGGGGTGATTCAATATATGAAAATCCTTTAATATAATCCACTATATAAACAAGCTGAAAGAAAAAAAACCACATGAACATCTCATTAGATGCTGAAAAAGCATTTGACAAATCTAACACCCCTTCATGTTAAAAGTCTTAGATAGATCAGGGATACAGGGCACATACCTAAACACAAAAAGGCACTATACAGCAAGCCAATGGACAATATCAAATTAACTGGAGAGAAACTTAAAACAACTCCACTAAAATCAGGAATAAGATAAAGTTGTCCACTCTCTCCATATCTCTTCAACATAGTACTGTAGCTAGAGCAATAAGACAACTAAAGAGATAACGGGGATACAAATTGGAAAGGAAGAAGTCAAAGTATCCCTATTCGCAGATAAGGATAGTATACATAAGTGACCCTCAAAATTCGACCAGAGAACTTCTACAGCTGATAAACACCTTCAGCAAGTGGCTGCATACAAAACTAACTCAAAAATATCAGTAGCTGTCCTTTACACAAAAGATAAATGGGCTGTGCAGGTTTTCTTAGCTTTCCGTTTTCACCTTTCCCTCTGTCCCTCATTCTATGTTCACCAGGTTCTCCAGGCAAAAGCCAACCCCCCTCCAAAGCTGACCAGGACTGGGAACCCTTTGCTCCACCCTTTTGACTTTAATATAGAGGATTCAAGCCTGTCATGGGCACCTCCTGAGCTTAACCCACCAGAGCATGAGCTTCAACCTCACCCTCTGGCACTCTCTCAGTCAGCCCCTCTCTCCACCCTTACTAGACCTCAACTGTATGATTGTCATCTACTGCACTCTCCACATTGCCCCCGTGACTCATACTGGGTCTGTACTGATGGCCTTTATCCCTTCAGCAAAGTGGCGGTCCAAATGGCCTACTCCATATCCCTTTCTCTATGGCTGATCTTTCCCAGATAGAAAGACACCTTGGTTCATTCTCTGCTGACCCTTCTAACTTCACCAAAGAGTTCAGGTGCCTTACCCAAACCTACACCCTCACCTGACAAATACTGGAGGACAAGCCCTGGACACATGCTACTTTGAGTCAATTGCTCTATCCTTAGAGCAAATGCCTGGAAATTGAGTTGCAAGGCCAGCAGTTGATGCACATGTAATTACAGAAATGGATCCTAGCACCAGCCAGGTGTCTCCACGGGACTTTGAACCATTAGCATCTTGGCAGCAGTGCATACGTCCTGTTCTCTTTCAGCTTCAACAAGAGTGAGTCATTAGGGTTCTGTTGCTATGTAGAAATTGCCACAATCTTTCAGGCTTAAACAAAATGCATTTACTATTGTTCTTTGTGTCAGGAATGTGAGGACAGTTCAGCTGAATGCATTGCAGCTTGAGTTGCTTCTAGAAGCGTAACTGGAGAAGGATGCTTTGTTTGTTTGTTTCCTTTGGTTTGTAAACTCATTTATTTGGGACTATGGCTCATATCAGCTGGCTTCTTCAAGGCCAGTAAGAGAATGATTCTAGCCTCAGGAAAGTCCCAGACTGTTGACAGGCATCCTACTGATTAAATCAAGGTCATGAGAATAACCTCCCTGTTGATTAAAAGCAACTTACTGATTAGAGACCTTAATTATATCAATTAAATCTCATGGTTGTTTCTGTATAACAGAATGTAACCTTGGGTGCAAGGCTAGGGAAAATGTGGACATTTTTGAAGTCTGACTGTCACAGTATGGTGTCAAGAATTTGTATTGGTGTTGATATGCTAAGTGAGACATATTTCTGTTTTAATTTGTATATCTCTGGCTGAGAAAAGATGGTTGTGGTTCTACAAGGTTAAGTGCCATTTCTACATCTTTTTCTGAGAAGTGCCTCTGTGTGTGTGTGTGTGTGTGTGTGTGTGTGTGTGTGTGTGTGTGTACGTGCATGCATGCCATGACAAATGTAGAGGACCACTTTGTGATGTTGGTTCTCTCCTTCTACCTTTACGGGGATTCAGGGGATCAATCTCAGGTCTCCTGGCTTGGGAGGCAAATGCCTTTACCCACTGAGCCATCTAATGTGCCTATTTTTGACTTTGGTTCATTTTCTATTGGGTGACTTGAGACAGGGTGTCATGTACCCTCGGCTGTCCTCCACACCTTGGTCCTTCTGTCTCATTCTCCCAAGTGCTGTGATTGCAGGCGTATGCCACTATGTTCAGCCTTTTTGCTGAAAGAAAGGGTCTTACTCTGTAGCCAAGGTTGGCATGGAACTTGTAGCAATCCTTCTGCCTCAGACTGTCAAGTGCTAAGATTACAGTCATGAGCTACCATACTCATGTTGCTTTGCTGGTTTGGGGGACAAATGTTGATGTTTCAGAGCTCTGTATTGGATCAAGTTGCCTTTTGATTCAATTGAAGAGTTCGCTCTGGAGTATTTATGCTAAAATATACTAAAACCAAGAGCCAAGGCATCATGTCATTAACAGGAAGCTGTTTTTACACATGCAAAGAGTATATTTCATATATTCAGACAAATATGAGTCCTGGGCATTGCAATGAACTTGAGGTCTTGCCCTTTGCTTTTCATTTGTTCCAACAGAGATCGATGTTTGGAGTACATGCCTCAGGGGATGTACAGTTAATAACCCCAGAGTGTCGGATATTGGGATAGTTCATACTTACTGTCAACTTGATTGGATTTATAATCCATGAACACTATCCGAACTGGAGTGTGAGGGATTATCCAGATTAGGTTAGTTGAGGTGGGAAAACAGCTGTAAAAGCAGGCAGAACCATTCCAGACTCTGGGATCCTGGACTGGATGAAAAAGAGAAAGCAAGCTGAACACAGACATTCATTGCTATCTACCTCCTGACTGTGAGCACAATGTGACCAGCTGTTTCCTGCTCCTGCCACAGTACCTTCCCTGCCAGGATGGACTGTATGCCTGGAAACTGAAAGGAAAATGAACCCTACTTCTCTTAAATTGCTTTGTTGGGGTATTTTGTTGCAGCAATGAGAAAGGTCACTAATACAGATAGCAGGAGAAGCATAATATGATCGTAAGCAGCTCACAAAGGAGAAGGAAAGTACCAGGCTAAACTGCCCTGTACCAAGCATGCAGCAAAATCTGCGCCAGAATGCTTGCTGACAATTTCCAGTAACTAGTTGGTGGGTGGTTGCTAGGATACCAAAGCCCTGAAATGCTTCACTGAAGAAGCAGTGGGGAAATTGGAGATGGACTGGCAGAGGGATCAGCCCAGTGGGTTCTCTCGGTAGAGCACTGAGTTTAAGCTAGGTATCCAGCTCAGGACTGTGATTTTAGAGCTTGGAGGGCAGAGGCAGGAGAATCATGACATGTTTGAGGACAGCCTGGTCTATGTAGTGAGTTCCAGGCCAGCCAGAGATGCACAGAGATCCCATGTCTCAGAATACTATCAAAAACAAACAAACAAAATAATGCCACAGCACCTGATGTTTTTATTTGCATTCTGGGCCTCAAACTCAGGCCATCAGGCTTGCATGGCAGATTCTTTTATCCACTGGGCCATCTCACTGGCCCCATTTCAAATTCAAGTACAACAGATTGTTTTAGTAACTTTTCCATTGCTGTGATAAACACCATGATCAAGGCAGTTTATAAAAGAAGGCATTTGGTTTGGCTTAGTTCCAGAGGGTTAGAGTCCATGATGGCAGGGCCAAGGAACAGTGAAGAGCTCCCATCTTCATCCACGACCAAGAGTAGCACTGAGAAATCCACAAGCCTTTTGAAACCTCAAAACCTCCCCACCGCACCCAGGGGCCCACCTCCCACAACAAGGCCACATCTTCTAATCCTTCCCAGTTTCAGCAGCTGAGGACAAAGTATTCAGACATTTCAGCCTATGAGGACCATTCTCATTCAAACTACCATATATCCGGATTGTTTCAAAGAATATATCAAATATGTAATGCCACCTATAAACACAATCTATATGTAAAAATTGATGACGGCATTGAAAAAGGCAGGTTTTATCCTGGCCTCTATCCCTTCCTTCCCTTAGTGATTCTTTCCTTCCTTCCTTGCTTCCTTCCTTTCTCTTCTCTCTCTCTCTCTCTTTCTATTTCTTTCTCTCCCCCTTCTCCCCAAGATAGGGTTTCTCTGTGTATCCCTGGCTGTCCTGGAACTTGCTCTGTAGACCAGGCACCTCTACTGCCCTGCTTCCCTCGGTGATATTTCAATGACAGTATCAGATCCAGCCAGGCACAGTAGTAGTGCAAGCCTTTTTTCTTCTACATCTCAGAACTGGTGAATTCAGTTACTAAGTTGCACTTTTAACTCTCATTTTTACAAAAGATTTATTTTATTTTAAATTGTGTGTATATGGGTATCGGCACATAGGTGCAGGACTACAGAGGGCAGAGGGATTGGATTCCCTGGAGCTGGAGTTGCCAGTAGTTGTATGCACCTGATGTGGGTGCTGGGAATTTACTTTGGATCCTCTACAAGATCAGAGTAAACTCTAAAGTGCTAAGTCAGCTCTCCATCCTCTGGGTACCATGACTATGCTCTGTAAATCTTTCCTTCTCTGTCTTTTAATGTTGAGGCTCAGACTCAGCTCTTCTCTTTCTCTCCCCTCCCTTCTCTTTTCTCTTCCCTCTCTTCTCCCTCCTCCACCCCACTGCCATTGTACTATGTAGTTCATGATGCCTTATACTTTTATACTTATACAGCTTCTGTGACTGCTGGTACTATGCCTACCCTTCCTGCTTTTTAACCCCTATCTTGTCATTTATTTGTTGGAGGACCAAGTTATTTGCCCTGCACAATTCTTACACTTTGGCTTTTGACATCATTCCCATGGTGTAGCTCTACAGTTTGTCTCTAGTATTTCCTTAGATTGGCAGTAAATATCCAACTCAGATTTAGTTTGGGGGGAGTGGAATTCTTTGTAGTTGCACTTATCTTTAAGTGACTTCTAGATGATACCCAAAGTTGTCCTCTGGCCTCTGCATGGATGCACATACATATGAACCTGCAACACACACACACACACACACACACAATTTCCAGGAAGAAGCCAGTGAATCTTTGTTTCTACATATAATCTTGGTGATCTGGAAAATAAACCCTGAAATCTGACATTCTCAAGTATGAAGATTAAGGAGCAGCCAGATTCTCTAGAGGTCTGACTCACTCGGCAGCTTTGCAAATGTCAGTTTTGTGGGAATAGTAGCCCTTCTTGGCACTTACCTTGCCTAAACAGTCACTTGTCACTTCCTTACTTATGGTTTAAACATGGTTTGAAAGTGAGTGATTTATAATTTCAGCACAAATTGAATTATCCCTTGGATATAAAATAATAAAGCTTATTTTAATTGGATTAAAAAAACCCAAACCAAACAAAAACAAAACCAGTAAGAATTTAAAGATAGCAGTGATCCTACTACTCAGAATTAATTCTAAGAAATGTGTTACTTGCTATGGTGGTCCAGGGCTCACTAGGCTGAGGTAGGAAGATTGCCTCAAATTGAAGGTCAATCTGATGTACATAGTGAGCACCAGGCCAGCCAGATGATAAGGCACATGCACATAATACCAGAACTTGGGCAGTGGAGACAAGAAAGTCAGGATTTCAAGATCATCCTCGACTACATGGGACTCTACCACAAACACAAAACAACAAAAGCCGGTGTCTTTTTGGGAGACTGCACAGATAGATAGACAGGAACTGCACATCCAGTCACTTTCTTGTTTCTACCAAAGGGATTTGACCAAAGTTGTGACATTTCTCCATGCTGAGATCTTTTCACAAAGATTTTGTTTAACATATGCATAAGTTTAGCCAAAATATACAAAGCCTTGGTCTTCTTATTTTTAATACATATTGTTATTTTTCATTCATGTGTATCTGTGTGAGTAAACGCCACATGTATGCAAGTGCCCGAGGAGGCCAGAAGATGGAACTGGATCTCTTGGAGCTGGAGTTACTTGTGACTGTGAGCCTTGCAACGTGGGTGCTGGGCATCAAATTCTTATCCCTCGGAAGAACAGTAAGCACTCTTAACTGCTGACCCTCCTCTCCAGTCGGTAGGGCCTCTTCTGTGAAAAAACTCAAAGCCCACATGTGTGCTTCAAAGCGGGTGTTTATAAATCAGAAGATCCGACATTTAAAAGCTCGGCTCCCTACTTCAGCAGCAGTTGAAGGCACCAGCCGAGTCAGACTCATCCCTCGGAAAACCAGGACCAGTTAGAAAACCACTCGGAGCAGCCAGCGTAGTCCCAGACTCTTCTCTGTTTCCTTTGTAGATACAAGTTAACTGAGGCATGTGTAATCCCTAAGTTATGAAAGTAATGCCAGCGTCTGAGAGGTGGGGGAAGGAGAAATAGGAGGGCAAGGCCAACCTGGGCTTTGTAGTGAGTCCCAGTTTTTAAAAACCCTACAAAGATAGGTCAGGCCTGTAACCCCAGCATTCAGAAGGCTGAAGCAGAAGGAGTTTGAGGCCAGCCTGAGCTCCTTCAATCCTCCTGTCTCAGCTTTCTGAGTGTTGGGATCGAAGATTACCACCCCACCTGGATGGCGTAATTTATTTTCTTATTTTTATTTTTTATTATGTGTTGGTGCAGGTGTGTATGTGCACGTAAATTCAGGTGCCCTTGGAGGCTAGAGGTGTCAGATCCACTTAGAAGTAAAGTATAGGCAGCTGTGAGCTACACAGTGCGTGCTGGCAATTAAACTCAGGTTCTCTGCTAGAGTAGGGCATGCTCTTAACCCCTGGGCCATCTCCAGATCTAAGTTTGTTTGTTTCTTTCTTTGCTTTTTGAGCAGGGTCTTTCTCTGTAGCCCTGGCTGTCCTGGAACTTGCTATGTAGGCAAGGCTGCCCTCTAACTCACAGAAACCCATCTGCCTCTGCCTCCCAGATGCTGAGATCAAAAGTGGGTAGTGTCATGCTCAGCTCCTAATTTCTTTCCTAAATGAAGTTAGATACCATTTCTTATGTTTGAAGAACAATTACACTTTTATTTTAATTTTTTGAGATTTTATTCGTTTTCATTTGATATGTGTGGGTGATTTGCCTTCATGTATGGCTGTGCACAAAGTATTGCAGTACCTGTGGAGGCCAGAAGAGGGCACCACTTCCCCTGGAGCTGTAGCACAGTTGTGAGCTACCGTGAGGGTGAGGGGAATAGAACCTATGTCCTCTGGAAGTGATCTTAACCCCTGAGCTGTCTCTCCATTCCCCTTTGCATTTTAAAAAAACTATATTTATATTTTGTTCATTTTCATTTCAGAGAGAAAATAAAAACGAACTGATTAACAAATTTGTGCAAGAAAACAAAAATAATTCCTACCTGAGTATGGCTAGTTGAGCAACTGATGATAATTTCAGCACTCAGGCGGCCTGGACTGGCAGATTGAGAATTTGAGGTCAACTTGGAGCTATATAGCGAGGCCCTATTTAAAAAACCAAATTGAGGGCTGGAGAGATGGCTCAGAGGTTAAGAGCACTGGCTGTTCTTCCAAAGGTCCTGAGTTCAATTCCCAGCAACCACATGGTGGCTCACAACCATCTACATTGAGATCTGGTGCCCGGGCATATATGTAGAGCAATACTGTATACATAATAAATAAATAAATGTTTTAAAAAAAATTAAAAAAAAAACCAAATTGAAAAGGAAAGGGGGAAAAAATCTGAACCCTGGGAGCTAAACGATCTATCTGTTGCCTCTCGGCTAGAAAGTCCTTATTTTGGCCTACTTTTTAAAATATGGTTTGGGCAGGACTTACTGCCAAATCTCACCACCTGAGCGTGGTTCCTGAGACCACCAGGGAGAAGGAAAGGACAGACTCCTATGGGTAGTCCTGACCCTCCCCCTCACACGTCTCACACACACACACACACACACACACACACACACACACACACACACAC
>CAJQZJ010033798.1:2571838-2595311 GCA_907164525.1 Lophiomys imhausi
ACACACACACACACACACACACACACACACACACACACACACACACAAGTATAAGCGTCCTGAACACTCCACTGAAGCCTGGAGTCAGCCACATAACGATCTTCACAGCTAATCATGACAGCCCTGGCTCCTCAAGCTGCAGCAGTCTCAGACACGGCTGTGTGTTTTTGTGTCAGGATTTCTCTGCATAGCTCTGGCTGTCCTGGAACTCACTATGTATATCAAGCTGTCCTGGAACTCAAAGAGATCCTCTTGCCTCTGCCTCCCCAGTGCTGAGATTAAAGGTGTGCATTAACATGCCTGGGTATGTAGGTCATTTTTTTGTTGTTTTGTCTTTTCAGACAGTTCTTCCCCTGTAGCTTAGGCTCGTGTGTAATTCACCACCTAACCAATGCTGGCCTGAAGTTTGTAACGATCCTCCTGTCTCTTGTCTCTTGAGTTCTGGGATTACAAGCATGAGCCACCATACCTAACTTTTGTTTGCTTGCTTTTGAGATCAGGTCTGGCCTGAAACTTTATGTGGACAGGCAGGACTTGAACTTTCAGTGATTCTCCTGCTTCAGATCCTGGACTAACAGCTGGTTAACTCTGGCCAGTGCTGAGGACTAAGGGCTCCCCAAACAGGGGCGTAACTGGAAAGCTGTTAATGCCAGCAACCACTGAGAGCTTCCTAGGCCCACAGGAGCCCGTAGGGTTGAGGATCCGGATACTGAGGTCTGTGCAGGAACTGCAGCTTTATAGGCCATCACTATCTGCTGTCCACACCTGCTTACCCCATCGGCTCAACTATGGCAAAGCACTCAAGGAAACAAAAGCTGCCAGAGCTTGGAACCCGGAACTTCTTGCCCACCCAGGATTTCTGTCCTGGTAGAGATGACCACTGAGTAGTCAGTCACAGCAGCGGGCAGCAGCTCCCAGCCACTCCACTCCTGGGCAGGTTGGGTGTGGAATGCTTCTCGTGAGAGCCTCCCTATGTATGATGTGTGTTGTAACTGGCATCTTGGAAGGTTACTGTCAAGTTCTAGGGAGTACATACTTCCAGAAAGTTTTATGGGTAGAGTCCCATAGGGTGTGCAGTCTCTTCAAGGTGTGGATCTCACATTAGGTGGAGAGGGTAGCAGCTGTTCCTTATGTCACTTTCTTTTCTGTTCTTTTTTTTTTTACATTTCCTATTTGTTTTTTTGTTTGTTTGTTTTTATTTTGTGTTTTTTGAGACAGGGTTTCTCTGTGTAGCCCTGGCTGTCCTGGACTCACTTTGTAGACCAGGCTGGCCTCAAAACATTTCCTATTTGTTTACTGTGTGTGGGTAGGTCAGAGGATGGCTTGCAAGAGTCAGTGCTCTCCTACCACATGGGTCCTGGGGATGGAAATCATGGCCAGTCTCCGCAATAACCACTCCATCTGCTTGGCCATCTCCTTAGTCTTCTTTGCTTCTCTTTTTCAGCATTTTGAAATACAGTCTCTCTACATTATTCAGGCTGACTTCAAACTCAAGATCCTCCTGCCTCAGTCTCCCTAGTGTCAGGATTACAGATGTGCACTATCATACCTGGCTTCATATTTCATTCTTTGTTTTGTTTTTTGGAGACAGGGTTTCCCTGTGCAGCCCTGGCTGTCCTGGAACTCACAGAGATCTGCCTGCTTCTGGGATTAAAGTGCTGGGATTAAAGGTGTGCACCACATCCCAACTAATATTACATTATTTAGGCAACATTTCTCTTAAAACTTTGAGTAAGCTGGGGGTGGTGGTGAACACCTTTAATTCCCAGCACTTGGGAGGCAGGGGCAGGTGGATCTCTATGTGTTTGAGGCCAGCCTGGTCTACAGAATGAGTTCCAGGACAGCCAAGGCTACACAGAGATATTGTCTGGAAAAAACAAAACAAAACAAAATTGAATAGTGAGACTGATGACTTAAACTCTCCCGAAAAGGTCTCTTCCTCTCCCAGACCTGAAGTCCAGTTCTCTCTGGAGAGCATGAGAGTGGAATAGTCACAGGTGGCCTTAGGGCAGAACACAAGTGCATTTCCTCTGGAATTTGCAGGGAATTCTGGGCTGAGGTGATAAAGTGGTAACTGGCAGGACCAGAAAGTCCAGGTTCTTTGCTTGTGAAAAATGAATAGAATGTTTTTCATTGAGCAGGATTTAGTGCTGGCTAAGGTGGAAGAGCATGTGGGAGCTATTTTGTGTGTGTATGAATGCTTTGATGCTTTGCCTGTGTGTATGGGGTCTGCTTCCACACACACACACACACACACACACACACACACACACACACACACACTTGCTGCAATGCCTTCCCAGCTATGATGGACTGACTGTACCCTCAAACCGTGAGCCCTAACAAACCCTTCCTTAAATTGCATTTGTCAGGTATTTGTTACAGCAACAAGAAAAGTAACAAATACATTGACTTAGCTTCTAAGCCATTGAGGTTTCCTCGGCCCAAGTTCTGTTTCCTTGTAAATTTTTATTGACTGATAAGGGAGGCCCTGGTGTTAGCAGTCATTTCTGCATTGTCTATGTAACCTGGATGGTTTTGAACTTGGGATCTTCTATTTCTTTGGTATTCTGGAAGTCCTTTCCAGAGACTTCCGGTATTGTATCCCTCCTTTGATTTCTAGTTTTATAAGAGGTATAATTTAGATTTAAAAAAATTTATGTATATGAGTGTAATGTATTTTTTTGATGTATGCTCACCCTGGTGCCCGTGGAAGGCATCGGATCCCCTGCAAGTAGAGTTATGGATGGTTGTGAGCAGCCATGTGGGTGCTGGGAAGCAAACCCAGGTCCTCTGCGGGAATAAGCACTCTAAACCAATGAGCCATCTCAGCAGGCATAAGTCCGGGGTGAGGTATAATTCAAATACAGTAAAATCCATCTGTCTTAGATGTAGAGTTAAAATTCCCTCCGCTTTGCTGGGCGTGGTTGCAGCGGCCTTTAATCGCAGCACTCAGGAGGCAGGCAGGAGGATCTCTGTGAGTTCGAGGCCAGCCTGATCCAAAGAGCGAGTGCTGGACTGCCAGAGCTGTTGCACAGAGAAACCCTGTTCGATAAACAAAAAAACAAAAGAACCAAAACCAAACCAACCAACCAACCAAACAAACAAAAAAAAAAAACCCCAGAACAAAAAAGATTTCCTCAGCTTCAACTTTTTGTTAGCTTGAATTGGGTTCTTGCTTTTTCTAGTCCTCACACAGTGTGACTTTTCTGTTGTAGTCATCACGTTTCGTCTGTTTATTTACTTCTTTTGTGTGTGCACACCTGTACGTGAGTGAAGGTATGCATGCTTGTATGTTTGTATATTAAAAAGTAAAATACATTACACAAATATATAAAGTACCTTTGAAAAATATATGTATATTCTTGTGTTTGCAGCTACTGGGAAAAGGTCCTTTGTCCTTGCCGGCAAAGTACAGGTGGAGTACGGAAGAGCTTCCGGCGGAGGGTCAGAGGGCAAGGCCAGAGGGCACAGACCTCTACGCCCAGAGGAATCCTAGTGACTTAGTGGCCGACTGCGCAGGCGCACGGAAGTCACGGGCGCGGTGGGCGGCGGCGAGAGGCGATTGGCTGGATGCCGAGGCCCCGCCCTCCAGTGCGTCAGCGACCCCGTCGGCGGGTCGGTCCACTGGTTCGGGTCGTTCTGGCGCCGTTGCGTTCAGCGTGGTGCCAGAGGCTGGTCCTGCTCTTACCCTCGCTGGAAGCAGAGCACCGTAGTCTGTGAGTCCGGGGGCGCGGGAAGGGAGGGACGAGCGCAACTCCGGCAGCGGTGTCGCCCGGGTGGCCCGAAGCCAGGTCTGCTTCGACAGCTGCGGGGAGCCGGCCCAGAGAGGCGAGGACTTGAAGGGACCCGGGTCTCATTCTGGAGTCTCGGCTCGGAGTCTCGGCCCGGCCACCAGGCAAAGCTGAGCGAGCAGAGACGAGGGGCTGCCCCATTGGTGGGGTCGGTTTTGGCGCGCTCTGGCATCCGCTCTTCCTATTGGCTGTCGCGCTCCGCGTTGGGCGGGGCTGGCACACCTTGGGAGGTTTGCGGTCTCCGGGAGGACTTAGCTGGAGCTTGACCTGGGTAGGGGACCTCGGGTCAGCTCACGGGCAACCCCAAACGCTGCTCCTGGGACAAGGGCGTTGAATCCTGCGTCTCCCATCACAGTGGTGATAGTGCAGGTGACTGTGGGTTCTCCTCGAATCCTGTCTCTATGCTCGTGACTCGCTAATGATAACAGGCTCTTAGGCTAGAACTCGCATTTTGGGAAACACTGTCCAAGCCTGGGCGTGGTAGTGCTCAATCTCCAGCTCTTTGAAGGCTGAGGTAGGAGATTCAGGAGTTCAAGGCCAGCTTTGCTTACTTAGCCTTTTCAAAAGGAAAAAAAAAAACACATCTAGGTTTCCTTGAGAAGGTTTCCGATCAGGTCTTATTAATGTGAAATAGAGTAGGAAATAGCAGAACACCGCACACACTGGGCTATAAGTTGTTTGTTTACATACATGTGTGGGTGCTACAACACTGTAAATTATTAATGACATGTATGTAAGTAAGAGGCGGGGTACAATTTAAGCGCTGTCCTACCCCATCTCCCAGTAATACAGCTTGGTCTTAAGTTTGCTGCGTAGCTGACGTTGAGCTAGAATTCTGTTTCTTCTGCTTCCCAGCTTCTAGTATTACAGACTTGCGCTCTAGGCCTGGTTTCTGCAGTAGTAGGAATGGAGCCGAGCTATTGTGCATGCTAGTTATGTGCCATCCTCACTGAGCTACATCCCCAGCCAAAAGCTCTTGGTTTTGTTGTTGTTGTTGTTTTGAGACAAGATCTTAGCTATGCAGCTCAAGCTAAAAATTTGGTGTGTTCCTATTTCTGCCTGTGTTCCAGGATTGCAGACGTGTGCTATCATGACAGGCAGGGTGCTGTTCTTTAGGGTGGACCTGAGCCTGCCTAAGTGTCTGTTTTGCCTTTCTCACACCTTTGAGATGTCTGTAGTTTGGACAGGACAGCATGCGATTGTAGCGGACAGTGGCTCTACGGCAAAGTAGTAAGGTTTTTTGTGGTTGTAAATAAATGTGTTTGTTTTCGAGACAGGGTTTCTCTGTGTAGCCCCGGCTGTCCCGGAACTCACTCTGTAGACCAGGCTGGCCTCAAACTCACGGAGACCTGCCTGCCTCTGTTCTGCCTCCCGAGCGCTGGGATTAAAGGTGTGGGCCACTACCGCCCAGTCTGGTTGTAGATAATTTAAAAAAAAAAAAAAAAAAGTAAGTTCCACCTTCAGATAGAAACCATATTAAATTACTTGGGTGTTTTTGTTTTTTTTCCCTTTTTGGGTGCTTTTTACCAGCTGAAAAATGAATCCCAGTATGAAGCAGAAACAGGAAGGAACCCAAGAAAATGTGAAGGTATGTAAAGGAACCCCTCATATGTGCTTGAACTTCTTTGTTTTAATTAAGAGGTGAGGTCTTGTGTTGCCCAGGCTGTCCCTAAACTCCTGGGCTGAAAACATCTCCTCAGCCCCAGAAATGAACTTAAATTCAGGGTTCATTATCAGAAGTTGGAAAACTGAATGTACTCTTGCATATATTTTTGGGAAGAGGGTTGGTTTGCAGATTATCAAATTGTTTTCTGAAAAGGTTAAGATTTAAATATCAGAATGAAACTTGGAGTCTAAAAGTTTATTATTCTAATGTACTATGTGCATAGAGAAAAGAATAAAATATTATACATAACTTGGGCTATATTTCAATAAGCCTTACATGTATAAAGTGTAAATCTTGGAAGTGGTCTTTGTCTGCGAGTGTATCACACCAACTTAGTGGACTTCTTTGACCATATCAACACCAAAGGTTTAGTTCTGTTTTCTTCTGTTTGGAGACTTGATTAATCTGTAATGTAAGTTATATCTGAAATGTTGTTGTAATATTTGTTCTCGGGGTAGCTGGCATTTGTCCCTCCGTTAAATAGTGAGATAATAATCAACAGTAGAAACTGTACCGTGGGAAAGGTGAACTTTGCCATGTGAAGTGCAGTAACTTTCTCACACTGGTGTGGTGTCATGTTCTTGCTAACCTTGTCTGAGCACTCACCATTGTTTGCCATCCCATGGTGGCAGTATAACTAGTGATTGCTTTTTTCAAAATAGAACTTTCAAGTCAGGAAATATACAGGAGCTATTTTCATATTATAAAGAAGGCAGTTTTTTGTTTTTTTAAAACAACAGCTTGAGCATTTTAAAGCATTTTTTTTTTTTTGCAGAGGTTTAGGCCCAGCACTTGGGAGGTAGAAGCAGGTAGATCCCTTGAGTTCAAGGTCAGGACAGCCAGGGCTATATAGAAATACCACGTCTCCAACAAATAAATAAATAAGTGAGTAAAAATTATATTCCTGGGCCTGTGAGATGGCTCAGCAGGTTGCCAAGCCTGCTGACCTGAGTTGGATCTCTGGAATATATATGGTGACTTTTGCAATTTAATTTAATAAATTTATTTATAATTTAATAAAGTAGTTTTAATTATATTCTGTATTAGGGGTTCTGTTGCTGTGATAAAGCACCATGACCAAGCCAGGCAGTGGTGCTACATGCCTTTAGTAGTTCCAGCACTTGGGAGGCAGAGGCAGGTGGATCTCTGAGTTGGAGGCCAGCCTGGTCTACAGAGTGAGTTCCAGGAGAGCCTGGGTTACACAGAAAAATTCTGTCTCAAAAAAACCAAAACAACTTCAAAACCCACCATGACAGAAAGACAACCTGGGGAGGAAAGAGTTTATTTCAGCTTCCAGCTCTCAGGCCACAGTCCAGCACTGAGGGAGGTCAGAACAGGAACTCAGGCAGGAGCTGAAGCCTGGCTGTGGAGGAACGCTCCTCACTCAGTTTGCTTTCTGATGCATCCCAGGAACACCTGCCCGTGAACAGCACCAGCAGCAGCTGAGCCCTTCACATCAGTCATCAGGCAAGAAAGTGATGCCCATGCTTGCCTATGGGCCATTGTGATGGGAGCATTCACCAGCTGAGATTCCCTCTTCCCACATGTGTCCTGGTCTTTGACAAAACCAACCAGCAGTTTTGTTTTGTGTTTTTCACAAATGCCCATAAATGTTTGAGAATATTTAGAGTTCTGAGATGAATCTTTTTGATTCAAGAAAGTATTTTATGGTTTAACTAATCTTTTCTCTCAGTTTTACCTCTTTTGTAAGTATAGTGTTTGTAAATTCCCAATTTGGAAGTTTCTTGTTTTTGTTTTTTAAAGAATATAGTTAGTCATTCTTTTTATTGGAAATTTGTCATATATCATTTGAACTATCAGTGCCACCATAAAAAGTATGCTATGTGTGTTTTAACTAAATAAAATGGGTTGACAGTGATTATAGCAAGAATATATGTTAAAGTGGGAAAAGTTATCTGTGTCTGGTTTGGGTAGTATGGCCCGCTCTTTTTTTTTTTTTTTTTGGTTTTTCAAGACAGGGTTTCTCTGTGTAACAGTACTGGCTGTCCTGAAACTCACTGAGACCAGGCTGGCTTTGAACTCACAGAGATCCACCTGCCTCTGCCTCCCGAGTGCTGGGATTAAAGATGTGCGCCACCATACCTGGCGGTATGACCCATTCTTAACGACTTCTTCAAACTTTATTATAATCTTGGGAAATAAGTTTGTAGGTTGATTAAGCAAACGTCTTGTTCAGATCCAGCATTGTAAAATTATATATGTAGTAGGCCAAATCTTGTGTTCTTAGTGATTTTTTTTCTTTTTACCCTCACATTATAGTAAGACTAAGTTGACCTATATAGAAACTTGAAAAGTAATTATATGGCAGTAACCAAATAATGAATCATGTTGACTTTTAGAATAGTCCAGTCCCAAGGAGAACGCTGAAGATGATTCAGCCTTCTGCAGCTGGATCTCTTGTTGGCAGAGAAAATGAGGTATGTGAACAGGGCCAGAAGAGGGAGATGGTCAGTCAGCATTAAACATCTCCCAGATTTTCCTAAATACTAATGTTTTTTTAATTGGAGCTAAATTTTAGTCCAATTCTAACCAGAATAGTTGTTGCAAATAAAATTCCTAAAATAATATTATTAAACATTCTGGTTTTTGTTTTGTTTTTGATTATGTTTATGGGCCAAAGAGATAGCTCTGTGGTTACAAGCACTCACTTCTCTTCCAGAGGACCTGAGTTCAGTTCCCAGTATCCATGTTGGGCAGCTCACAGCGAACTGCCTATAACTCTTCCTTAAAAGGATGGGATACCATTTCTGGCCAAGGACTACACTCAAATGCATAAAGCCCCACACCGACATAAAAATGTAATTACAAATCTAAAAAATGTACAGCTATTTTGTGTGTGTACACACCCATGTGGGTATGTATGTATGCACATGGACTTTGGAGCATAAAAGTGCCACAGTACACAGCTGAAGTCAGGAGCTTTTGGACTCTGTTTGCTTCTTTCACTGTGTGGGTCCAAGGGATTGAATACAGGTTGTAAGCCTTGGCAGGAAGCCCCCCGTTAACTGATGAGCCATCTCACCAGCCCTATTTTGGTAGTTTTGAATTTTATAACTTAAACAAAGATTCTTAAATATATAAATAAATAAACAATGTAGTTTTCTTGTTCATCAGATTTAAGTAAATATGTGTTTCCATCACAGCTGCCAAAAGTCTTGTCCAAAAGGAAGCTTTGGAATGACCAGTTAACATCTAAGACTTCGACTTCTGGCCCTGAAGCTAATGAAAATAAAGATGTTGGAGATGTCAGCCAAGAAGCATTTGATCTTATGATTAAAGGTACGCAAAAGAAAAGCCATAGCCTTGTCTTGAAAGTTTAAATTATGATGAAGGTATATATTATTTGATAGAGTTACTGTTTGATAATTAAAATTTTGTATTGTAAATAGGCAAATACTCTAAATTGGGCACATGGGATTTTTTTTTTTTTTTTTTTTTTGGCAAGACCCCTATGTGGGTGAAATATTGGAGAACAGGATAGTGAATAAATTGGCATCTCAGAGTAAACTGCAATTGGGGTCTACAAGACCTAGAAATGAGCTTTTCAGAAGAAAAATGTCAATGGAGAATGGATTTGACCCTTCCAAGAGAACACAAAGTAATGGGGCCAGTAGGAGAATCCCTGGGGAAAGGGGAATAAAGGTAATGAGAAATATACTTTTTTTTTTTTTCCTTGAGAGAGTTTCTCTGTGTAGATCTCCATGAGATGTAACATTATAATTAAAAGACCCACACAGAGCACCTGAGTTTTGTTGAGTCTGTTTTTGGTAGTGGATTGGTGTACTCTTGAAAAGAAAATTCTTGTATATTTTAGAATGGAGCAAATGAGTAAATATGTTGGTTTTGGGAGGCAGGTTCATAATAGGGTGAGAGGAAAAACAAATGTGGTATGGAGAAGGGAAGGATGAAGTGTTGAATTGTTGGGAGTACCAGTATTAACTGATTACTAAAAGCCCTCCACTGAAAACAAGAAACATCAGTTATCAAATCCTTGATTTGTAAGCTCTGTTCTGCACTGACGCTCTGGAAGAAATGGCTGATTCCAGGATGGGAGCAGGCTATTACAGAGTGATCCTTAAGTTTCTTATATCACAAAATAAGGGCAAATGTTGGACATGTTTAAGGAACAGACTCTGTTTGAAAAGGTTCACACTGATTAAATGTGTGAATATATCAGCATCAAAAAGAATAGTGGTGGCACACACTTGTGATGCATGCTTGTCACAGCTGAAGGTAAGAGATCACTTCACAGTCATTCTCAGCTGTTTATGAAGTACAGGGCCAGCCTGGGATACATGTCTCAAAGTAAAAACAACAAACAGGCCAGGCATGGTGGTCCACTCCTTTAATCAGAGGAGGTGGATCTCTGAGGTGGAACTCTATGCTTATTAACTAGTCTAAACTTTTCAAGGATAACAGTGTTTGGGCTGAGAGTATATATAGCTCAGTGGTGGTAGAGTCCCAAGTCCCCTGTAACGGTCGAATAAAAATGCATAAGCACAAAAAAACTTTGTAAAATGTTAAACTGTTCAGGGAATACATCTGCGTTTATTTTCCTTCTGTTGCAGTTCTTTTCAAAGATTGAAAGTTTTGGAATATTGGAAAAAAAATAAAAATTAGATTGGGATTTTTCAATAGAAATAAATTACTTTTTTTTAAGAGTTTTTTTTTTGAGGGGCCAATCGAGACAGGGTTTCCTCTGTGTAGCCCTGGCTGTCCTGAATTAACTTTATAGCCCTGACTGTTCTGGAACTCACAGAGATCTGTCTGCCTCTGACCTCATGAATGCTATAATTAAAGGCATGTGCTGCCATGCCTGGTCAATTTTGTTTGTTTTTTTTTTTGAAGTAAGGACTTGTTATGAGTCTAGGCTAGCCTCAGACTCCTGAGTGCTAGGCTTATAACCACAGCCAGAGTTATAGCACTGAATTTTAAAGTTATATAAAACCCTGATTTCTTCTAGAAAACCCATCTTCTCAGTATTGGAAAGAAGTGGCAGAAAAACGGAGGCAAGCTCTCTATGAAGCACTTAAAGAAAACGAGAAAGTAGGTATTATTTTCATACCATTTAAAGGGTACTGGTAGAAACTAGCTTGAATGTTGGTCTAAGGGAAGTTTGATTACATGGGCTTAAAATGGGTCCTACTGTGTTACTGCCTTGGAGGGCACTCAAGATTGGAGAAGATCTATGGAAATCTGAAATTCCATTTTTTATTAAATAGCTTCATAAAGAAATTGAACAAAAGGACAGTGAAATTGCCCGCCTGAGAAAGGAGAACAAAGAGTTGGCAGAAGTAGCAGAACACGTACAGTACATGGCAGAGGTGATCGAGGTAGGTTGTCCCACATTCATGGGGTTCAGAGTCATTGTCAGTGCAGAGTCTGATCAGTGAGTGTGCAGCCCTGTGATTGAGTTTCTTGGATAGAGGAGGTTATTTATCCTGTCAGTTTTATCTTCTTTACCTATAAAATAATGCCTACATCTGAAGAAGATATGAAAAGTTACTCTACTATACAGTTGACATATTTCTAGGTTTTAGTATTTTATCTTTTTGTTTTTGGAGACAGGGTATCTCTGTGTAGCCCTGGTTATCCTGGAACTCACTCTGTAGACCAGGCTGGCCTTGAACTCACAGAGATGCTCCTGCCTCTGCCAAGTGCTGGGGGTAAAGGCGTGCACCACCATGCCTGGCTATTACAGTTATGAACACCCATGTGGGTGTTGGGATTTGAACCCAGGTCTTTTGGAAGAGCAATCAGTGCTCTTAACTGCCGAGCCAGCTCTCCAGTCCCTGGATTTTTATTTATTTGTTTGTTTGTTTTGGTTTTTCGAGACAGGGTTTCTCTGTATATCTCTGGCTGTCCTGGACTCGCTTTGTAGATCAGGCTGGCCTCAAACTCACAGAGATCCGCCTGCCTCTGCCTCCCAAGTGCTGGGATTAAAGGTGTGCGCCACCACCACCTGGCTATTTTTTTACAAGCATATCAACTATCATTCATAAATAAAAAGGATTGTGGCTTTATCTCACTTCTTAAATTTGGAAAGTAGCTAATGTGTTGCTCAGAATCAGCCTGATTTTTATGAGTTTACCAGGCTTGGCTTGATATATGTTTTCAGGTTTTTTTTGTTTTGTTTTGTTTTGTTTTGTTTTTTTTTTTGGAGACTGGGTTTCTCTGTGTATCCTTGACTGTCCTGGACTCACTCTGTAGACCAGGCTGGCCTTGATCTCACAGAGATCCACCTGCTTCTGCCTCCCGAGTGCTGGGATTAAAGGCGTGCGCCACCACTCCCAGCAATTACACACAGCTGTGAACTGCCATGTGGGTGCTGGGATTTGAACCAGGGTCCTTTGGAAGGCAGTCAGCGCTGTTGACCGCTGAGCCATCTCTCCAGCCCCTTTGTTTTCAGTCTTGTGTGTGCAGAGCAGATCCATCTTACTAATGGGAAGATAGCTAAATGAAACCTCACATTAGATTGCCTGCTTAACATTTCAGAGCCATGACAACAGGTCTGTTTGTTTTTGTTCTGTTTTTGAACTATTTTTAATTGTGTAAGTATGTTCAGGGGGTCTGGCCTGGGTCTAGAATTACAGACACTTGGCGTGGTTGCTCTGAAAACCCTGATCCCCTGAGGAGTAGTGCATCCTTTAACCCTGACACCTCTCCAGCCCTGCCATGACAGTTTTTCAAGTACTGAACTAGCCTTCTCTGTGGCTCTAAAAGTATGGTTCCCCAGCTGGTTGGAAATTAAGAACACATAGTTCTGTGGGTTCCTAGAGAAGTACCATTTTAAGTTGTGCTTTAGAGGAGCTCAGTCAGTGCTTTAAAAAACTAGCCAATTAGCCGGGCATGGTGGCGCACGCCTTTAATTCCAGCACCCGGGAGGCAGAGACGGGCGGATCTCTGTGAGTTCGAGGCCAGCCTGGTCTACAAAGTGAGTCCAGGACAGCCAGAGATACACAGAGAAACCCTGTCTTGAAAAAACAACAACAACAAAAAAAAAACTAGCCAATTACTGTGTATTTTGCTGAAATACGATATAGCATTGTGTAGACTTTGATGTAATATTGTAAGTGAATTTATTGAGGGGTATTATAACTTTGATGGGTTTCTGTATCACTATAGTGAATAATAGTGGATTTCAATTTTGAGATCTTAACAATAAATTGATTTATTCCCTAAAAGAGGCTGAGTAATGAACCTCTGGATAACTTTGAATCACCGAATAGTCAAGAATTTGATTCTGAAGAGGAAACTGTTGAGGATTCTGAAGTGGAAGACTCAAAAACTGGCACGTATGCTGAAGAGAATGTGTCCTCCACAGAAGCCAAGCCATGCACATGAGGTGTGAGGTGTACCACCATTGTTGCCCTTTGGGTCTAGCTCTTGGTAAATTAACTACATGATGTAAGTTCTGGAATCCAGGTTTGAATCCTGGAGCTGCAACTACATTAAAATACAGATAGTATGTATTTTTAATCTGTTGTTTTATGTAAATAGCATTTTCATTTTCTCAGTGTCAGACATGACTTGTGTATATTAAATAAACTTCAATTTCCTATTGAAAATTGTATGTGTTGGAGAATTAACTGTATCCAGTTTGTAGAAAATGTCTCTGTTTCTATAGTATTTTTTTTTTTTTTTTTGGTTTTTCGAGACAGGGTTTCTCTGTGTAGCCCTGGCTGTCCTGGACTCACTTTGTAGACCAGGCTGGCCTCGAACTCACAAAGATCCGCCTGCCTCTGCCTCCCAAGTGCTGGGATTAAAGGTGTGCGCCACCACCGCCCGGCGTTTCTATAGTATTTTATTGTTTCACAGTCATAGAAATGGGAAGTGAACTTACTCCTGTCTCAGCTGAGATGGCTGAATATATCTGTTCATCTCCTCTCAGGATCACTGAGCAGGGTTGATTTTCACGTTTGCATATTCTTACTCAGTAGTGTTTTGAGTGAAGCATCTACTTTCCTAAAGCTTCCCCCAAGTGAATTTAATTAACTAGGTAAAGGCTTACTTAGTTGGTATGATCATGTTATTTTTGAACGTTCAAAGCAATAGGTAATGGATGACAAGGATAGTCTTCAGAAGCAAAGTGAGGAGAGGTGGAAGTACAGTGAGGAACACACGGGCAGCTGAAAAGTCTGGAGACTACACAGAGGGTGTGACTACAAAAGGAGTAAGGGAAAAGATGAGACATTGTTAGCACAGCATCAGCACGGGTGGGATATGCTCTTATTTGCTTGTAATATTTTTATATAAGCTGACAACAGAGATCACTTTTTTTTTTTAGTTTTTCGAGAAAGAGTTTCTCTGTGTATCCCTGGCTGTCCTAGACTAACCTTGTAGCTCAGGCTGGCCTCGAATGAATTCAGTGATCTGCCTGCCTCTGCCTCCCTAGCGCTGAGATTAAAGGTGTGCACGACCTTGCCCGGCCAGACCTTTACTTTTATTACACCTATTTACTTGTGTGTATGAATGTGTGGAGGTCAGAGGACAAGTAGTGGGAGTTAGTTCTTCCACTTTGTGAGTCCCAGAGGTGGGTTGCCAGGCTTGGCAGCAAGAGTCTCCCTGTTTAGCCATGTTAACAGCCCCAATACTGACCTTGATTTCCTTATAGAACGTTAATTTTCCTATCTCCAGTATTGAAGGAAAGCCTGTCTTAGTGTTCCTGTGAGGAAAAAGACTACCATGTGTGACCTAGGTGGTTAAAGTGGAAGCTGTTATTGGTCTGTAACTCAGTTGAGAGCTTGCTTAGCACACACAGAGCACTGGTTTATCCCCAGCAGCACAAACCAAGTGTAGTGGTGCACACTTGTAGTTAATTCCACTGCTCTGGGAGCGGGAGGCAGAAGGATCCTCTGCTACATAGTGAATTCAAGGCCAGCCTGGGCACAGCGATACTCTGTGGCAAAACAAACAGACCAGGGAGATAGTTCAGCAGGTAGGAAGGCTAACTGTGAAGGTCCATGGACCTGAACCTGAATTGATCCCTTGAGGTGCCCCCCCTTCTTTTTTAGACAGGGTTTCTCTGGGTAGCTCTGGCTGTCCTAGAACTCTCTATGTAGACCAAGCTGGCCTCAAACTCAGGGGTCCATCTGACTGCCTCCCAGAGGGGCACTGGGGTTCTGGGATTAAAAGGCATGAGCTACCATGCCCAGTTTATGGAACTCATATGCTTTTAAGAAAAGCTGCATTGTCTGTAATCCCAGCTCACTTCTGTATAGAGATAGGAGCTCACAGGTCAGCTAGCCTGGGGCTATGCAGAGAAGCAGAAATACCAACCAACTCAGGAAACATGCCCTCTGTGTGCCACGGCATGTGTGTCCATACTCTAAATAGTAGATATTTTTAAAACAGAAAAGTGGAAATTGTTACTAATAACTCTCCAATAGAACTTGGAGATAGATGTTGGTGATAATATGTGTTGGACAGCGAAGGAACCACTAGTTCAGCATTCAAAATATAGTTAGTGTGAATGGAAAGCAAGCTTCAATTTATGTTTAATAAACTACTAAAGGCTGGTGGTAGCTATTAGGAGACTGGCTCTGCATGTTTTGGATTTAGGCCACTAGCTTAAAGATTGCACTAAAGAATAGGCAAATTAATTTTAAAAAGTTTTTGCGGTAGGGCAATGGGGAGAATCTGGTAATACTGTCACTGTTAGAAGAGTGGAAAGCGGAGCTTGTGGCTTCGGTTAGTTATACAAGATAATAGGTTTCAGAGTGGTGTTTCATAGGTGGTATGCTGTATTCTTATCCCTGTGTACCTTTCCTCCTGCCCCTCAATTTTTTTTAAAGATTTATTTATTTATTACATATACAGTATTTGGCCTGCACATATGCTTTCAGGCTAGAAGAGGGCACCAGATCTCATTGTAGATGGGTTATGAGCCACCATGTGGTTGCTGGGAATTGAACTCAGGACCCCTGGAAGAGCAGCCAGTGCCCTTAACCTCTGAGCTATCTCTCCAGCCCTTCCTGCCCCCTTCTTGTTGGTCTGCCCCACCCACTCTCCCTCTCAAATAGTTCTCCCTTCTGCTTTCATGTCACATGTATTCCATTAATGTCTTTACTCCTGTTACAAAGAAGATTTTTAAAGTAATATAACTCTTTTTTGTTTTTTTGTTTTTTTGTTTTTTGGTTTTTCGAGACAGGGTTTCTCTGTGTAACAGCCCTGGCTGTCCTGGACTTGCTTTGTAGACCAGGCTGGCCTCGAACTCACAGAGATCCGCCTGCCTCTGCCTCCCAAGTGCTGGGATTAAAGGCGTGCGCCACCACGTCCGGCTGTAATATAACTCTTAAGACAATGCAAGAGCAGGAAAGATTTCTAATTTTTAGGTTTGCAAAGATTTCTCACACAGCACACGAAAAGCTGGAGTTGTGTCATCAGTAGGCTTGGTAAAAAGTAGAATCTTTGAAAAATAAGCAAAGGACACCACTTCTTTGGGATGTTTTTCTCCATTTGCAAAAGGTTCTGTAAGACTCAGGCTTATGTTGTTTGACTGGCAGTGTTAGTACACTATAGGCAAGATATGTTGCCAGTGGACTGACAAGATGGGAAAGGTTAACAACCTAAATTCAATCCCTTGAACCCATAGTGATAGGGAAAACTGACTCATTGTTCTATGATATGTATATATGGGCCATGGAGTGTGAGTGTCTGCACTTAGATTCACTAAATATAATTTTTTAAAAAAATTTTTATTTTTTTCAGACTGGGTTCCTCTGTATCCTGGCTGTCCTGGACTCACTTTGTAGACCAGGCTAGCCTTGAACTCACAGAGATCCACCTGCCTCTCCCTCCAGAGTTCTGGGATTAAAGGTGTGCACCACCACGCCCGGCCATTACAGACAGCTGTGAACTGCCATGTGGGTGCTGGGATTTGAACTTGGGTCCTTTGGAAGAACAGCTAGTGCTCTTAACTGCTGAGCCATCTCTCCAGCCCCAAATATAATTGTTTTAAAGAAGCTATTCTGATATCTAGGCATGGTGGCACACACCTTTAATCCCAGCACTCAGGAGGCAGAGGCAGGCAGATCTCCAAGTATCAGGGCAGCTTGGTCTAGAAAGTGAATTCTAGGACAGCAAGGTCTAAGAGTAATTCTGTCTCAAAAAAACAGATTTAAAAAAAAGCTATCCTGATAAAAAGTTTTGGTTGGTTTGTTTTGTTTTTTGTGGTTTTTCAAGACAGGGTTTCTCTGTGTATCCTTGGCTATCCTGGACTCACTTTGTAGATCAGGTTGGCCTTGAACTCACAGAGATCCACCTGTCTCTGCCTCCTGAGTTCTGGGATTAAAGGCGTGCGCCACCACGCCTGGCCTAAAAGAAGTTGAAATTTGTTCAAAAGTACATTCTAGTATATGTCAATGGTGTACACGACCACCACAATACTATAGGACCCTTAACACTGTTTAACAAACTGTCCCTTCAAAAGATCTCTGGATTTAGCCGCACATAATGGCACATACCTTTAATCCCAGCACTCAGGACAGAGGCCGATAGATCTCTGAATTCGAGGCCAGCTTTGACAGCCTATTCTACAGAGCAAATTCCTTGACAGCAAAGGCTACACAATGAGACCCTGTCTCAAAACAACAACAAAAAGATCTCTGGATTTAAGGTTTTACCTGATAAATCACAGGTCAAGTGCAAGGACTTAGTATATAACTATCAGAACATCTGGGTCCTCTGCATAGGCTAACAGGTCCTTATAGTATATATACTGGCCTCATTCCCCAGTAGGATTAAGAATTTCATTTTCTGACGGGCAACCCAGCACTCAGGAGGCAGAGGCAGGCGGATCTCTGTGAGTTCAAGGCCAGCCTGGTATACAAAGGGAGTACAGGACAGTGAAGGGTAGACAGAAAAATCCTAAAAAAAAAAAAAAAAAAACATCCTAAAAATAAATAAAAATTTCATTTTCCCCACAGTAATTTTTTTTCTAGTTCAAGCTCACTTCCCTTTGATTAAAATCCAAGTTGTTATTACATGGTTTCATACTCAGAGGAATTTGTTTAAGTAATGTAATTGACATTTTCAGGTAACCTGACAGATGCTGATGTCCATAACTTCCTGGGAAACATTCTGTGGTGTTTGATCTTTTGGGGACCTTGGTTGCTTTAGAATGAGGATTCTGAGCTCCTCTGAAATTGATCCAAGCTGGGTGCTACAGGGGTAGATTTCCTTATGGAGGCTTCCTTTGTTCTTAGCAGTGTTATCTAAGTTTCTTTTCCTGTTGGTGTGATAAAATTCTCCGGCAAAAGCAATTTTAGGGAGGAAGTTTATTCTGGCTGACACTTCAAGGACAATACATGATGGGGATTGCCAAGGTGGGAGGAGCAGCTGGTCATGCTGCATTCACTGACATTGCAAAGCAACAGTGTGACAAATGCGTGTTGCTGCTGAGTGCCCTTTAACTAGGGTGCCACCCACGGGAAGGCACTATCCCAAGTAAACCTGTCTTCCTGCCTCAGCACACTCTAGACAACCCCTCACAGAGGACTCATGGGAGTTGGTTCTCTCCTATTATGTGAGTTCTAGACTCAACTCTGCTCAGAGGCTTGGGGTCAGGTACATTTACCTGCTGAGCCTTCGCGCCTGGGTTGAAAGCATTCTTTATTATGTATCTGTATTGAAAATAGATTTTTCTCTCAGACAATACGTCCTAACCAGTTTCCTCTCCCTCCACTCTTCATAGCTCCTCTCCTCCCCTCCCCTCCCCACCAGATCCACTCCCCTCTGTTTTCTATTCAGATAAGAGCAGCCTCCAAAAGACAACAGCCAAACAAGATACAGTAAGACAAAGCAAAACCCCTCATTTTGACGCTGGCTAAGGCCGCCCAATAGGAAAGGAGCCCCAAGATCAGGCAAAAGAGTCAGAGATAAATCCATTTCCCCTGTTAGGAGTCCCACAAAAAACACCAACCAAACAGTCATGCACAAAGGACCTGGTACGGACAGGGCAGCCGCATGTTTGACGCTTCAGTCTCTGAATCTATATGAGCCTTGCTTATTTGACTGGGTGGACCATGTTCTCCTGGTGCCCTCTGTCCCTTCTGGCACCCGTAATCTTGCCTCCCCTTCTACAGGGTTCCTAGATCTCAGAGACGAGGGATCCAATGGAGACCTCCAATTTAGATTCTCTCCACGTGTCTGGATGTGGGTCTCTGCATCTGCTTCCATCTGCCGCCAGAGGGAGCATCTTTGCTGACAACTGGACAAGGCGCCAATATATGAGTATAGCAGAATATCACGGGGAATCATTTTGCTGATTTTTTTTTAAAAGACCATTATGCTTCGTTCTACTCTAGGTCTCTGAACTATCTAGTCTCTGGTTTCCGGTCATCCAAGCAGTGTTGGGCATGGATTCCCTTTTGTGGATTAGGCCTCAAGTTAAATCAGACATTGGTTGACCACTCCCACAAGTTCTGCACCACCATTGGCCAGCACATCTTGCTGGCAGGACAGAATGTAGGTGGAGGGGTTTGTGGCTGGGTTGATGTCCAGGTTTCTTTTTCCATAGTCTGCAGAATACTTCTTGTGCCAGACTGTAGGTGTGAAGGCTCCAAGCCCTCACCAGTTAGACTTCTCTACATTCAATAAGCTGAATGGAAGTTGTCCTCAGAGGGCAACCTTCTGTTCTAGTGTCAGTCTGGGTTGTTGAGGGATCTCCATGGGATCTTCTCAACCAGCAATTCAACTGAATGCAACCCAGTCCCACCACTGGAAACTTGGCCTGGCTACAAAATATGGCCAGTTCTCACTCCATATCCTTCATTACTAGGAATCCTTACTAGAGGACTCCATCACCTTCATAGATTCCAGGAGGTTTCCATTCCATTAGGTTTCCATACCACATGCCCAAATGCCCCCAATTCCAGCTATCTCCCAGCACTCTCTCCCTCTGCCCCACCCCACCTGGTTTCTCCTGTTCACATCCCTACTAGCTACTTCCAGCTCATCTACAGAATCTATTCCATCCCCCCCTCCCAGGAAGATCCATTGAAAGCAGATTTTTAAAATCTGTGCTCCTCTTGTCCCTGATGGTTTCAGGAAATCATCTCTGGAATGCAATCCTAGTACTCAGATTCATGTGTTGCTTCTGGGAAAATCCAAATGCTGGAGAGAAGATTTAAGAAGGATAGCAAAGGAAAACAAAAAGACATGAAAAGTGGTTATCCAGTTTGACTTTCAAGGCTTACCTTCCAGTGCTGCAAGACTTAACCTTGTATTTTACCTCCTTCAACTTGAGAAGCACCTTTTGGAACTTAAGTAGACTACGGTGGCCAGACGGCCTTACAGTCCTTTCTGTAGAGAAAGCGTTAACCTGAGGTTACCTGAGCATAGCCAGAAAAGCTTTCAAAAAATCTCTGATTAAATATGTGAATTGAACATAGCTATATATTGATTTCTCCCCCAACCTAAGAAATGTAAAAGCCAATTCTACACCAAGAAAGATAGAGTCCACTAATGACGTGACAGCATAGGGTCAACAAGACACTGTTAGTAGTCAGGTTCATTTTGGAAATATCTTTGATACACTTGTGTGAAATATATGATATTCATTACTGTAGCTGGTTTTTGCTACTTTGGGTGTTCTTCCTTTTCCCCATCACTAGATAGGAGAGAAAGAAGGATAGAGGGAGGAGACAAAGAGATCCCTGAGTCTAATTTCTTTCTTCTTTTCTTTCTCCCCCCCCCCCACAAAGTGACCACCCTACCAACCTCCACCTCTTAGGAACTAGCATCTGTACACCCTCTGAAAAGTTCCCAGAATTCCAAATGTCACATAATCACAGAAACTATCTGCAGCTGGCAAAGCCTGGCTCCTGCTGGAGCACGAGGCAAATCCTAGTCAGCTGCTGTGGACAGTCTGTCTCACATCCCTACACCTGGGATTAAAGTGAAAGCACATACTTATAATATACCACAATTCCAGAATTGTCATTACACATTACTGTTTTGGCTTGTTGAGGTGGGAAGCAATCTAAATGTCGCTTTATGACTGGTATAAAGTACAGTCCAGCCATGGCAGAATCTTCTAAAGCAGTGGGAAAGACTAAGTCATTCATTAGTATATGGAGAATGTTGATATATGTCTTTAAAGGGGTATATATTTTTATTTTATACTATTTATTTTTATTTTTTTCATTCAGTAGTAAGGATTGAACCCAGAACCTGCAGACTAGGCAAAGATTTTAGCATTAAAGCCATACCCTCACAGAGCTTTACATTTTTAATTGGTTGCACACGTTTTTCTGTATCACATGTTTTCTTCCAGGTATAGGATACTCCAGTAGCTCAACATTCCTGATTCCAGTAGAGTGGTATGACATGAGATGACTGATTACTTCAGAAAGTATAAACCCAGCATTATGGGATCATATTTCCCCTCTGTCCTCCTGGGACTCAGAGTTTGCATGGATCATTGCTGCTTGCTATTATTCTTTTGGGTTTAGTAAAAGACTGAAGTTTAATCTATCAGTCAAGGCTGGATATGTAGCTCAGTGGTAGAGTGCTTGCCTAGCATGTGCAAGGAATTAACTATAATATAAATACTGGTTAACAATTTAATTCATTACTTCTACACCCTGGTTTCAATCTTCACAAGGAAAGACTAAAGACACCGGATGATGAAAGGCAAGGGCATACAGAGGAGTAGGATCTGTCACGAAAGGGGTGATGGAGGTACTCGGACATGACACCTAGAACGCCTGTTAGCTGGCTGGATCCCATGATGGTGAGCTCTCAAGAGATGCAAAATATAGAGAAGAAAAATGTGGGAACTGAATGGCAGGTGTCCAGGAGCTAAATGAAAAGCAAACACAGGGAAAAGAGTTGTACAAGGAATATGTAATGACACTGTATTGGTTGACAGCTCTGAAAATTATTGAAGGAATTATGTTGCCTAATTGCATGACAATTATGTTGAGAGTGGGTATGTGGTAAGAAAAATGTTAGTATGATGTCTTTATACACTGTCTTATTGAGGTGAACAGACACCGTGACCAAGGTAACTCTTCTAAAGGAAATCATTTCATTATTTACCCAGGGGCTTGTTTACAGTTTCAGAGGCTTAGATCATTATCATTATGGCAGGGGTGTAGGCAGACTTGGTGCTGGGAAGTAGCTGATCCCCAGGCAGCAGGCAGAGAGAGAAAGAGAGATAAGGGAGAGAGATTGGGGAAACCTTGGTCTTTGGAATGTCAAAGCCCACTCAACACTCAGTTCTTAGCTGAGGATGCCACTGAACACCTTTTGCTCCTACTTCCCAAGTGCTGAGATTAGAGGCATGTGCTTCTATTCCAGGTAAGTATGTATGTGGTATAATGAGAACCCAGGGTGGGTTTTTTTTTTTCCTTAATGAGGAATTGGTAATGAAGTAATTGTTCTAAACCAGCTTCAAATAGTATTATTAGAAAGTAACGTTTGTGGTTTACTGGTAGACATTGGAGACAATCACTTTGGCCTTTGTGTAAAGGCAAGAAACAATATTCCCACAGCAATATTCAACTTTGAAATGGCACACACCCACTGCATCTAATTGCAACTGCATGCTATAGAGTAGAAAAGAATCTTACATAGTTTTGTTGTTGTTGTTGTTGTTTGTTTTGTTTGTTTTTCTAGACAGGGTTTCTCTGTGAATGCTTGGCTGTCCTGGACTCACTTTGTAGACCAGGTTGGCCTTGAACTCACAGAGATCCACCTACCTCTGCCTCCTGAGTGCTGGGATTAAAGGCGTGCACCACCACTCCTGGCCTGGCCATTACAGACAGCTGTGAACTGCCATTTGGTGCTGGGATTTGAACGCGGAAGAACAGCCAGTGTTCTTAACTGCTAAGCCATCTCTCTCCAGCCCTAATCTTACATGGTTTAGGTTGACATCAGACTCAGTCGGCAGTTGAGGATTACCTTGACCCCCCCAATCTTTCTGCCTCCATCTACCAAGTTCTCTGGAAGAGCAGGAAGCACTCTTAACTGAGTCATCCCTCTGTCCCCTAAGACCTTGCAGTATTTGACTTTAAACCTGGGGTTACAGGTGTATGCCACCAGGCCTAGTTAATTTTTGTCTTCCACTTTTAAAAATATTTTCTGATTTGTGTATATGTGTATGACATATGTGAGTGCAGGTGAGTGCTGTGGTGTGCGTGTGGAGGTCAGAGGGCAGCATTAGGCGTCAGTCCTCACCTTCCATCTTATTTGAGACAGAGTCTCTTGTTCACAGCCATGGACACCAGGCCAGCTCACCCACAATTTCCAGGGACTCTCCTGTCTCTACCTCTCATATTGCCATAGGAGTGCTGGGATTATAAGCACATTCTACCATGTTCAATTTTAAGTGGGTTCTGGGGATTCAAACTCAGGTTCTGATACTTGTGTGACAAGTTCTTTATCTACACTTTACCATTTCTCAGGCTCCCTTCACCCCCGCACTTTTTTTTTTTTAAGACAGAGTGTTAATATATAGCTCGGGCTGGCCTGTTACTCAGTATGTAGACCAGACTGGCCTCAAACTACACAGCTCTGTCTCTTGAGTGCTGTCAGTAAATGATTGCTTTACCACACCAGATCAGGCCCTTCTTTCTCTCTTATGAGAATAGGGTCTCTCCCTCTCTTGGTTTTTTGAGACCAGGTTTCTCTGTGTAGCCCTGGCTGTCCTGGAACTCACTCTGTAGACCAGGCTGGCCTTGAACTCATGAGACGAGGGTCTCTAGTGTGTTGCCCAGGCTAGTTTTGAACTCACAACCCTTCTGCATTTAGCTGCCAAGTAGATAAACTGGGATTACAAGTCTGGGTGATTAAACATCTTTATTCCCAATGAGAGAGATTACCTTTGCGTGAGCCCAAGGAGCCCCATATCTATAAGTTCCTATTAGGCAGTAGAACTGTTCAGAAGTTTTATGATTCCAGTAGAGACTTTACGGAAGTCTATGTAGCTTGTGTGTGTACTGTGTGTGTACAGGTCTGAGGTTGGTAGCTTGTGTGTGTGCTGTGT
>CAJQZJ010033798.1:2595321-2606097 GCA_907164525.1 Lophiomys imhausi
TGTGTGCTGTGTGTGTACAGGTCTGAGGTTGGTAGCTTGTGTGTGTGTGCTGTGTGTGTACAGGTCTGAGGTTGGCGTACTGTGTCTTCATCAGTGCCCACCATCTATACTGAGGCCTCATTACTGCTGGGACCACAGGCTCGTGGCCTACACCCACAAAGCTTTTAGGTGTATTCTGGGGATATAGATTTTTGTCCTCAGGCACACACAGTAGTGCTATCCCCACTGCACAGTTTCCTCAGCTCATGCACAGAACTTTTTTTTTTTTACTTTTTTAAATTTATTTTTTATTTCAAGTTATATCTCAATCAAATCCCCTCCCTACTCCCCCCTCCAGTCCCACCCTCCCATCCTCTCCCCCCTCAATCCCCCCATTCTCTTCCTTTTTAAAATAAGTTTAAGGTATATCTCCCCCCCCAACAGTTCCCCTTTTCAGTCCAACAAATGGCTCTTTCTCTTATAACAATAAATACAGTACAAAACAACAGAAATAATTAGGCCACAATTATGAGAGTTATATGGCTTAGCATACATTCCCAATGTCCAGTCTATACGTATTTGGCACCTGGCTTTAACATTCTACTATCCAACCATCTCCATGAGTTTAAAGTTCTATATCTAACTCAGCTTTCATACTAACTTTCATCACAATTTAAACAACATCTTCTTAGATCCAGAACACCCTCTTGATTCCTAAACAACTCAAAATTTAACTATGAGACTCTAGCTATCTAGTCTTCAACCACCTCAGAGACCTGAGAGGGATAAATATATCTGATTATATAGGAAGTGTAGGGCCTGCAGCTTCCAAAACTAAGAAATGACATACCAGTGGCTGCCTGGACAGTTCCCAATTTCTCTCCATACATTACAGCATCAATCTTCAGCCGTTTGACACCCGTTTCTCTGACAGACATTGATTTTTTTTTTTAAGATTTATTTATTTTATGCATGTGTGCTCTATCTGCATGTACACCTACATTCCAGAAGAGGGCACAAGATCACATTGTGGATGGTTATAAGCCACCATGTGGTTGCTGGGAATTGAACTCAGGACCTTTGGAAGAGCACTAGGCAGTGCTCTTAACCGCTGAGCCATCTCTCCAGCCCGACAGACATTGATTTAAAAGCAGGAATTATGAAGGATTTGCCTACCCTGTCTTGGCAGAGCTAGGCTGTCGACTTACCTGCTTCCAAATTTTGTCCTGTTTGGACAGCATTCGCACAGAACTTTTTAGGTGCAAAAGACAACACTGTAGAACAACACATGGATTTTATTATTTCAGGTTTCCAGGGTAATGTAATGGCACAGACAGTTGAATCATATAACTAGACTGAAAAAAAATAATTAACTCCTGTGAAAACCTATTAGGAAATATAAGACCTCGGCAAAGTTTTCAGACCACCCAGACCAGTTCTCCATAGCCAAGATCTGCAGGTGGTATTTTAGAGAGCTGTAGGATTTCAGCTCCTTCATGACAGCTAAGTTGTTACAGGTCATGGTGGAGAGGGTATAGCAGATCCAAAACTGAACAAGGCGGTGGCTATTTATTTCACTCTTGATGGTGGACTCAAAGGGAGTCTCAAAGAAAGCAATGAAAATAGGAATAAATTCCAATTGTATGGCCTTGTTCTGGCTGGCAGGGTTTAAGTAGCACCAGCATGCCACACCCTGGAGTAGCAGTATCTTTGTCTTGGGTGACATCTTTTCATCCTTCATCAAGGAAGCAACTTCTTTCATATACTTGCCGGCGAACTGTGCAGCACTCAGGCCTCCTGGAAGACAAGTGTTTGAGTTTTCAGAAGTATGTGGTGAATGTAGCTGGTAACATTTCAGAGGCCCCTGTACATTCCTGGTGTGTGTGTGTACCTTCGGAAATCATCTACCTTTAAATTACTTTATTATTATTATTATTACTTTGGTTTTCTGAGACAGGCCGGGTTCCTCTGTGTAGCCCTGGCTGTCCTGGAATTCACTTTGTAGACCAGGCTGGCCTTGAACTCAGAGATCTATCTGTCTCTGCCTCCTCAGTGCTGGGATTAAAGGAATGTGCCACCACCCTGGGCTATATACCTTTAAAATTTTTGTGACCAGGTTTCTCTTTGGCCTGGACCTCTACAAATAGACTAGCCTGACTGGCAACCCACCTGTCTTCACCTTTCCAGTGTCGAGGGGTGTTTCTATAACTCTGCCCCTGTTCTAGGAAATAACAACTATGAGACTTTAATATATTTACAAACACCTAGGTCATAAGCTTTGGCTCATTCACCTATTAGCTCATAACTTAATTATACCATTATTCTAATCTTTGTATGCCACATGGTTGGTTACCTCTGCTCAGCTTTCATGGGTCTGTCCTCCTCCAGAGTTCCCAGACAAATTCTCCCATGCATTTCTTAATTATCCCAAACAGTTTGTAATAGCAGCTTTTAAAAGGACTAGAACTTAACATTGTATTTTCACAATACTTTAAAAAGAGTTTAATAATAGTATGTTGTAACCAAATTATAACCTTAATTTTTGTATCAATATTCAAAGATTTATACCTATGTAGCCAATATAACCTTAATTTTTGTATCAGTATACAAGAATCTATACCAATTGAAGATTTTTGGCTTGTTAATGCTCTACAGTTTAAGAATAGATTCAATAATCTATCCTTTTATCCCTATTATTACTATATCATTTCTATATCCTCCCTTCTTCCTTTTCAACCCTTATCTCCCTAAATAAGAAAGGATAGAGAAAAGAGAGAAATCCCTGAGTCTAATCTCCTATACCTTGTTTTCTTCCTGACCATGACAAATAACCTGTAATCCACCCCACCCCCTAAATGACAACAAACATCCATAACCCACCGAATGACCAAAAAACACCTACCCTGCCTTTTGGGAATGAGATGTTGTTCTCTTAAAATTGCTTTCTGCTGATTTGGGGGTATAGTTTCCATTTTGTGGGCCCAAAGGAAATTGGGAAAATAATTTAGTCTTAAGAAAGCTATCGGTAACATTTGCTGTCTGGTCTCTAAGTGCTGTGAGAATGCAGGCTTAAAGGAAGTCCTTACTGGAAACGGTCTGAGAGACTGGACTAATTGGACTAACTCCTTTGAAGCAAGTTCTGATGAAACAGCAACTGATGCAGTCTGAGTCTCCATCACCTGGGCTACTTGCTTTGTCTTCATTGGTACCTGGACCTTTTGTTCTGAGACCATCTATACTTTTACAGGTAATATACATTTCTATAATAACATATGGGTGGAATATGCAATGTGCACAGATCAGTTAAGGTGATTTTCTGCTCTTAGTTTGAGCAGATGAAAGACACCTGTCTTTCTTTATGAGTTAGTTTGGACTGTATAACCAAACTGTAATATAAATCTCCATTCATGGCACATGAAAGGATAGCATGTATTATAAGTCACGAGGACTCTGTAGCCAAGAAGACTTATTGGCTACATATAGACATTCATGTTTCAGCCAGTTTCAGAGCTGTTCCCATGTAGAGGGATCAGCCATACTCTACTCGTTTCTTTCTCGAAGTCACAATCAAGACTTTTAGGTGATCTCCACCTGTCAAATCTGATTTCTAGCAATTTGGATAGAATACACAGCTTTTCTTCTCCTGTGGAAAGAAATGCAAAAATCTCTTCAGTGTAACACACTCTCTTTCTCCTATTCTGGAATTGGGACTTCTGTAGGTTGACCTAATTCTGCATTCCTTTCTAAAATCCCATGGTGGGGTGGTGTTAAGCATTCTAAATGTTGATTGGTCCTGCTTGCTGTCTGTTACTTACTTTGTCTCTGATTGGTTAAATAAATTCTGAGGCCTGGAAATTGGGCAAAGACAGAGATAGGCGGGACTATATATAAGGATTTTCAGGACAGGGTTTTTCTGTATCTGTGACTGTTGTTCTGGACTCACTTTGGTTTTTTTTTTGTTTGTTTGTTTGTTTGTTTTGTTTTGTTTTTGAGTCAGGGTTTCTCTGTGTGGCCCTGACTGTCCTGGACTCACTTTGTAGACCAGGCTGGCCTTGAATTCGCAGAAATCCGCCTGCCTCTGCCTCCCGAGTGCTGGGATTAAAGGCGTGTGCCACCACGCCTGGCCTCCTTTCCTATATTCAAACCAAATATTTCTTTCTATGATTTTTTTTAAATATTCAGCTTCCCTTCTCTTTTACTGTTTTCCAAACTCAATCCCTTACCAGTTCAGACACCTGGGGCTTCTCAACTTACATCTTGCATTGCTGTTAGCCCCTCACCAGCAATAAGCCCAGTTGTTCAGTGTCTGGGATGCTGGTTCCTGACTCTGCCCCCTTTGGTTGTTTCAGCAGGTTGTCTTTGCTGGTTTTGGCTGGAACCTCTGTTTGCCCTCTGACTTTCGATGGCTCTTCCATGTGGACCTGAACTGGGCTGCCTAACTTCCTCTAAAGGGATTTAGCCTCCTGCTCACATAGGAAATTGCTCCAGTTCCCCATTCTACCCACTGCTTACAAGCTTCTGCTCAAGTGCCCTGGGTGCCTCCTTAGCAGTTCTTTTTTTTTTTTGTGTGTGAAACTAATCAGTAACTTTATTAATAATAACAGCATCTACGCACTTGAAAATGCACATGCAGCAAACAGGATTTATTCAGTCTATGACAATGTCTGGAACACTTTTTGAACTCACAAAGCTCCTGTAATCAGCTCCAGAAACCCTTTTCATAAAGCAGAATCAGATCAACCATCAAGTATCTTCACCAACAAAATCAAGGCTTCAAAGGAAGAATTCAGTATGCTACACTCCACAAAAGAAAGCAGAGGCAGGGGGATCTCTGTGGGTTCAAGGCCAGCCTGGTCTACAAATCCAGTGCAGGACAGCTAGGGCTATTACACAGGGAAACCCTGTCTCGAAAAAAAACCCAAAGAAAGCCAAGGAAGCTGCCTTCAGATAGGGAACAAAAGTGGACAGTAGTGGTACATAGCCAGCAGAGCACCACTTAGCTTCCATTAACTTCAGTATTAGATCTGCAGCCTATTTGAAATGTAAATGAGAGGGATAATTGTACATCCAAAGTTCATCTCAGTAGGGAATAGAAAAATTAGGGATGGGGATGGTGGTAGTAGCAAAGAAGGCTTTTCCCCCAAAGGTCAACGCTTTCAGTTTAATGAAAACCCAAGAGCTCACTCTAAATTGGCAAAATTAAGGGACCTACTATGGCCAGCTCCTGGTAAAACACACACACACACACACCTTAGCGGTTCTTAAAGGGGCCATGCCTAGCTTTCTGGTCTAGCTCCAGTGTCCAGAACTTTTGGCTAAAGCCTGAATCTAGCGGTCTAATCTTGGCTTTCATAACCGAAGGTGGACACCATTTGATTAAGGGTGTTTCCTGTAATTGCACCCCTGTTCTCAGAAATAAGGACTCTGAGACTTTATTATATTTACACACTCCTAGGCCATAAGCTTTGGCTCATTCCTTAACTAGCTCATAACTTAATACCCCATTATTCTAATCTTTGTATGCCACATGGCTGGTTACCTCTGTTCAGCTTTCATGTGTCTATTACCCTTCAGAGTTCTGAGACAAATTCTGCCATGCTTGGCACTATCCCAGAATTTACCCTTTTACCGGAACTCCTCCCTCCTATTTCCTGCCTAAGTTATAGGCTAATTAGCTTTACTATTGACAGGTGAAGTTTCCATACAGCCATAAGAGATCCTCTCCACACTCCAGTGTGAAGATTACGTCTAGCTTTTAATGTGGGTCCTAGGGCTCAAACCTATGTTCTCTTGTGTACAAAGAAAGCATGTCACTGAGTGAGCTATCTCTCCAACCTCCATTTTCTTTGTTGTTCTCCTTGTTAGGTGTTGGGGCTTGAATTCAGGCCCTCACTATACCCCAGACCTAGGTTCTTATTCTGGTAACTATAGATGACATTTTAGATGTGTTAGCTTTTCCTTTCCTTACGGTGCTGTGAACGTGGATGATGAGGAAGCTTGGGAAGGTCACTCCGTACAGAGGCTCCTCCCCACTTTTTTTGCTTTTTGGAGATAAGGTTTCTCTTTGTAGCCCTGGAATTTAAACTGCCTCTGCTTCAAGTTCTGGGATTAAAGGCGTGTACTACCAGCACCTGGCTTAGATTCTGTTTTCTACATTAGCCCAAGATCTTTCAAGTTCAATTTCAAATTCCAACAAGGTACTAACTAAAAGCACACGAGAAAAAAAAAAACCACTTTGGAGGCGATTCTAGCCATTGGAGCTCTGTTCTAGGCTCTCTCTAACCTGTGTTACCCTGGTCTCATAATGCTAAGAGTATTGCATTTGATGTTAGCATTTTAGTGGGAGCTGGACTGACACCTAACTAAAGCATTCTGGTTCTCTTCCTCCAGAAAGTGAACATAACTAATTAGGGAACCAAGCCTGTTTCATGTGATGCACAGCACAAGTGTTTCCTTCACAGGGACAGGGGAGTATCTGAGGCTTCTGTCTTTCTAGTTTTGACCATTTAATGGACATGGATAAGAATGTCTACGTTTCCCCTCAAGGATATTATTCTTTGGAAATTTGGCCCCTCAAGTTACATCTACGTAAGCAATTTTCCCACTTATAAAATTAAAACACTCCATCTTTCTTGCCAAAAATCTTTTTTGTTAAGAAAGGGTCTTCACTCGCGAGGCAGATGTAGGTGGATCTCTGTGAGTTCGAAGCCAGCCTGGTCTACAAAGTGAGTCCAGGACAGCCAGAGCTGTTAACACAGAGAAACCCTGTCTCAAAAAACTAAAAAAAGAAGAAAAAAGTCTCATATAGTCCAGGCTGGTCTCTAAATCTATGCAGTCAAGGATGACCTTAAACTTCTGATTTTTCTACTTCTATCTGGGATTATAGCTGGTCCTGGGCATTGAATCCAAGGTCCCATGCATGCTAGGCAAGCACTCTGCCAACTGAACTATATCCCCAGCCTTAGGACATATTTTATTAGAAGAAGATCATAAAGCCAAGGTGTGGTGGCACACGCCTTTAATCCCAGCATTAAGGAGGCAGAGGCAGAAGCAGGTGGATCTGTGTGAGTTCAAGGGCAGTTCGTTCTACCAAGCGAATTCCAGGACAGCCCGTATTGTTACACAGAGAAATCCTGTCTCGAAAAACAAAAACAAACAAACAAAAAAGATTACCATAAGGATTAAATAAAACTTTATATATTATTTAGAATTCATTAGGGACAAAGGAAGGAGTTGAACTTGGTAATCATTAGGGCATTACGATCTTATCTTTTACTGGTATACTTATTAGTTTTCTTAGTAACTTTTTTTGTTTATTTTTGTTTTGTTTTTTAAGACAAGGTCTATTATGTAGCTCTGGCTGTCCTAACTTGAATGTAGACCAGGCTGGCCCTGAACTCAGAGATTCAGCTGCTTTTGCCTTCTTGCTTCAGTGCTAGGATTAAAGGTGTGTGCCACCATGCCCAGTTCTTTTTAAGTATTTTAGGAGTATAAGTTTTATTGATTTTTTCAAAGACATTTTTCTATGTAATGCTTTGTCTTATTTGAGCAAAGAGTTTGAGACAAGAGTCTTATTTTGTAGCCTTGACTGTCTTGGAATCACTGTGGAGATCAGGCTATCCTCAGACCTGTACAAACTTTCCTGCTTCTGTCTCCTAAGTGGGGAATTACAGATATGTATTGCCATGCCTGGGTGTGTGATTACAGATATGTACCACCATGGCTGGCTATATGTAATACACTTTACAAACTATAAAAATAAAAATATTTGGTACTTATATTCTTCATCAAAATTCTATCACAAAGCCAGGCATGGTAGCATATGCCTTTAATCCCAGCACTCAGGAGGCAGAGACAGAGGCAGGCAGATCTGAGTTCACGGCTAGCCTGGTCTACAGAATGAGCTACAGGACAGCCAGGGCTACACAGAGAAACCCTGTTTTGAAAAACAAACAAAACAAAAAAGATTTGAGCTAAATAATAATGATGATGATGATAATGATAATAATAATAATAATAATCCCTACTAAACTGCTGTGCTCTAACAAGCAGATGAAGGTTATGAAGCAACTATGTTAGCACAGCGACAAGCAGTACCTGTGAAAGACAGCAGTCCGATTTTCTGGGCAGCTAGAGCTCTCTTTTCAAGAGAGAGAAGTGTATTCTTCAGCGTGTTGCCAAGCTCCATAATTTTTTCTCTGTGAAAAATGCAGTCAGCTCTGGAGACTGGCTGATCTTCCTCCTTGGCCTTAACAAAATACTTGTTCACATTATTATTCCAGAACTGTTTGAGGCGCTTAGGTAGCTTCCTGAGGCAGTGACGTGTCTGACTGTAAATCCGTCCAAAAAACTGCCAAATCCTCCAACTGAAGGACATTGGTGCTCGTGTGCGCCTGCGGGGCAGGAGTTTGCCGCCAGCAACTTTGGAGCTCAGGCCCCGCCCCGGCAACAAGATAGAACGGAATGTAGGACACTGACCTGCATGCAACATGTAGAACCCGAACGTAGGAGCCAGGAGCAATACACTCCGAGGTTCCTGGGTCTGGCATTCCAGGCCTTTAGGGCTAGAACAAAAGCAAGTTGCGCTTCTTGCCACAAACCCTCAAGTTAATCTGTTTGCCCCAACACATAGCTCACCCCTGTCTTCACTCCTTGTCTTGTCCTGGCCTCACTGAGGACTCTCAGACTAGCTACTAGCTTCTGAGCAGCTCTTCCTGAAACCTGCATCGGCTATCACAAGGCTGGGGTTTTTGTTTTTCTTTACATCGTACACTTACCCTGTGTTGATGACAAAGCAGAAACCAGCAAGAGAACCATCTGTGACCCCCATCGTATCTACTCACCTGCCTGTGCCCATGCATTTAAAAAAAAATTTAGATGTTTTTATTTCTTCAATTTTATTATCAGGAGTGACTGAAATAAAAAGTATAATTGAGTCCCATCATTACTGTCATTATGGAAATGGCTTTAAGAGAAAACTGGTCAGATGAAAATCATTGCTTCCCACTTTTCAACTGGTAAGTAGTTGCCACTGATAAAACACACAAGCCCAGAGAATCTGTCCAGAATGTTCAAGATATGGTATATTATACAACATGCCTGTTCTTGGGGAGAACAACTAGGGCATAATTATGTGTACTTCTTGATCTCATCATACAGGACAAGCACAAAGGCACCACCCATGCCTCTGAGAATGTTGGACCATGCACCCTTGAAAATGTGGAGCCTGACTGAATCCATCTTGAAAAAAGATTTCATTTTGTATTAAGTTTGACTCAGAGCTGACCTCCAGTTCCAGAACAACAACAAAATGTACCCGACCTTGTATTCCAGGGGTGTTCCCTCATCATCACCAGACAGCTCACTCTGAGAAAGCACCCAAAAAGTCTAAACAAACTTTCTGATGGTCAAGCTGACCGCAGCTGGTTAGTCAGTAACAACTAGCCAATCAGAAATGGACATGACTAGCTACCCAAATGTCATCCAATCATATGGTAAAGAACCTGCTTCTTTGTCTGAGTCTCTATATAAACTCTGTACTTTTGTGTCTGGGGGCTCTCAACTCGAACTGCTGTGTCAGTGAGTGTTGAGAGTCCAAACTCTGAGCTTGAATAAACAACCCTCATGTATTTACATCGGAGTTGGCTCCTAGGTGGTCTTTGGGGTCTCGAGAACGGGGCAGAACAAAAAAAAAAAGCCTTGCTTCCTTCATCTCGAGCGATCTTCCGCCAGCAGTCAAGTGTGCCGGTATACATGATATCAGTTCCTTTGTGTCCTGACTGCATCATCATTCAACGTCGAACCATGTCAAAAGGATAAGAAATCAGGCCAGCGACAGCGGTGACAGACTGTTCAATCATCCAGCTGATGAAGATGTGAGTATTCTTGGGATCTGGACCATTCCCTTTGCAGTGTCATAGATACCAAAGTAGGCAGCTTGGTAGATGATAATGCCTGACACATTAGAGCCCTGGTACAGGCCTCTAATCCCATCAGATTTGTAGATCTTATCAGGCAGTCACCAAGGCCTCTGAATTCTCTCTCAGCTCCAGCTTTGCCCACATCAGCTCCTAGATGGGTACAGGCAAAATCAAGAGAGTACACAAAGCACAAGGATGTGGCCCCAGCAGCACCACCTGATGCCAGGTTCCCTGCAAAGTAGCGCCAAAACTGGGTCCTCTTGTCCACGCCCATGCACTCTTTGCTCCTGTGCCTACTGGTGTCCTATTCCAGCTAACTTTTCCCAAACCTTTGTAAGATACTACTCTTCAATTCTCCCCTTAGTATATTTTCCACGGCAACTGGATCCTTAGAAATATGTACACAAGTGCCTGGGCTTCATTAAAAAACAAGCAAATAAAACCCTCTCAGCTGAGTGTGGTGGCATATACTTCTCATTTGAGCATTTGGGAAGCTGAGGCAGGTGGCTTATGAGTTTGAAGCTAGCTTGGGCTATATAGTAAGACCTGTCTCAAAAAACCAAAACAACTCTTGATTATGTGTGCTCCTCTCTCTTTCCTCTGTATAGATCAGTTAAGCCAATATCTTGGCTTTAAATAAATTCTATATCCTGAACACTCAATTTTATTGCTAGATTGCTTTCAGACAGGACATTGCCATTTTGCCTGCAATGACCTTAAACTCCTGAGTTAAAGTGATTCTCCATTATCAGCCTCCCAGTTAGCTGGGATCACAAGTGTACAACACTGCATCAGGATCACATAAGGACATACTCTCTCATTCCTTGTCAACACACACACACACACACACACACACACACACACACACACACACACA
>CAJQZJ010033798.1:2606107-2616793 GCA_907164525.1 Lophiomys imhausi
ACACACACACACACACACACACACACACACACACACACACACACACACACACATTTTGAGACATGGTCTCTATTTCTGTGGGGGTGAGGTGGGGTTCTGTGCATGTACCTGCAGGAGCTTGCAGAGGCCAGAGTTGTTGGATCTCAGAGGAATTGGCCAGACAGAGGTCGGTTCTGGGACTCTTTCAGTCAAACCTCATCTATTTTTTTGTTGTTGTTGTTCATTAAAAGATTTGTGCCGGGCGGTGGTGGCTCACGCCTTTAATCCCAGCACTTGGGAGGCAGAGGCAGGCAGATCTTTGTGAGTTCGAGGCCAGCCTGGTCTACAAAGCGAGTCCAGGACAGCCAGAGATATTCAGAGAAACCCTGTCTCGAAAAACCAAAAAAAAGATTTGTTTTGGGGCTGGAGAGATGACTCAGTGCTTAAGAGCACTGGCTATTCTTCCAAAGGACCCAGGTTCAAATCCCAGCAACCACATGGCAGTTCACAGCTAGTTGCCAGGCATGGCGGCACACGCTTTAATCCCAGCACCCAGGAGGCAGAGGCAGGTGGATCTCTGTGAGTCTAAGGCCAGCCTGGTCTGCAGAGTGAGTCCAGAACAGCCAAGGATACACAGAGAAACCCTGTCTGAAAAAAAACAAAAAAAGATTTGTTTTGTTTTATATTATGTGTATGACTGTCTAGCCAGTATGTATGTCTGTATACATGTGTATGCCTGATGCCCTTGGGAGTCAGAAGAGGGCATTGGATTCCCTGAAGATATGGATGATGTGGACTGCCATGTGGGTTCTATGAATTGGACCAAGGTCCTCTGCAAGTTCAAGGAGTGCTTTTAACCACTGAGCCATCTCTCTATCCCCCTGGAATATTCTTTCCAGAGATAATCTATATGATTTCTCTGTGCAGTTTTCAATCACACGTTTTGTAGGCTTTTTCTGGTCTTTAAATTTATGACCTTTGATCTTGCCTCTCCTTCCCAAACCCTGCTCCTGACTTTGGAGCTAGAGTTCAAATTTGGAGCTTCAAACTTGCTGAACATCTGCTCTAACACTGGGCTATGTCGTCATCTCCAACCTAGTCTTTTGCAATCATTATTTTTTCCTTCTTGGCCTTATTGTCTTTTCTGTGCCAGACAATGAGTCTTGTAAGGACAGATGTTGCTCTGTCTTTTGTCCTCGCTGCTGTATGTCTGGTGACCAGTCCTTCCTTAGCTCACATGCCAGTCATAGCAACTATACAGCAAGTGCTTTTTAATAAGTGAGAAGTTAGAAGTTTTGGCTTTTAAGTTCCTTGTGGTCTCCTATTGCTGGGACAAAATATCCAAGATTAACATCAACAAGGAGGTGTTGAGGCAACCTGAAAGCTGCTTGTGTTTTGTTGCTAATTACTGGCCCCAGAATCTGGTGCTGCCCTTTGTTGTGTGAACTTTGCTCTACCTAATTTGGAGTTGATTGTTTGAATAAATGCTGAGGCCTGTGATTAGGTAGAGAGAGAGAGATAGGTGGGGCTAAGGTGAGCAGGCCTTTTGGGGCAGCAGAAAGGATCATGGGAAGAAGAAGCCTGAAGGAGGAAGGAGGAGACACACCATCAGTTAGATAGAAGAATCATCATGCCACATGGCCTGGAACATTGGCATAGCATGGAGAATAACAGCCCAGGGGATGTTTGATATTATATGATATTTTATTTGGGGATAGAATTATAAGCTATCTTAGATGGGCTAATATTACACAATCCAGGCTAAGGCTCGTTAAAATCCATGAGGTGTCTGTGTGATCATTTATAATAGTGGGTTAAGGATTAACACAGTGGACCAATAAGTGTAATATAAATACTGGAAATAATTTAATTACTATTATACAAGGAGAAAATGCTAATTCACAGAGCCTGAGTCTATCTGCAAGCCCTGCACTTCCTATATAATCAGATATATTTATCCTTCTCAGCTCTCTGAGGTGGTTGAAGAATAGACAGCTTGAGTCTCATAGCTAAATTTTGAGTTGTTTAGGAATCAAGAGGGCGTTCTAGATCTAAGAAGATGGTTATAATAGTGATGCAAGTTAGTATGAAAACTAAGTCAGTTATAGAACTTTAAACTCATGGAGATGGTTAGAAGGTAGAAGGTTAAAGACAGGGGCCAAATATGTATGAACTGGACATTGGGAAGGTATACTGGGCCATTTAACTCTCATAAATGTGGCATATTTAATTCTTTTGTATAGAATTTACTGTTATAAGAGAAAGAACCATTTGTTGGAATGAAAAGAGAAGCTGTTGGGGGGGGAAGAGGGTGGAAGGGTGGGACAGGAAGGGGGAATAGGGAAGGGTTTGTGACTGAGATGTAACTTGAAGAAAAATAAAATAAAGTACTTATAAAAAAAAGAGTTGAGTATGCTGGCTTTCTTGCTTTTTATTTTTTTATTTGATACTAGGTCTCTCTACATAGCCTGAGCTGGCCTGGAACTCACTATGTACACCATGCTGGCCTCAAACTCATAGAGACTCATCTGCCTCTGTCTCTTGAGTGCTTGGATTAAAGGTGTGTGCCATCAGGCCTAGCCCCTTGCTTTTGATCCTATAGAAGGGCAACAATGGCAGGGGCATGTGATGAAGTAAAGCCGTTCATTTTATAGTGGCCAGGAAACAAAGAGAAACAGGAAGGGGCCAGCCCCAGTACCTTCTTCACAGCATGCCCCACTCAAGGCCACACGCAGTGACCTAACATCTTCCTGCTAGCCTCTACTTCTAATTTTATTCCTCCCAGTAGCACCATAGGTTGAGGACCAAACCTTTAGCACATGAGCCTTTGGGGGTGGGGTATTTAAGGTACAAACCTATATGACATGGTTGCTCACACCTTTAATCCCAGCACTTGGGAGGCAGAGTCAGGAGGATCTCTATGATTTGAGGCTATCCAGGGCTACAAAGTGAGACTACCAAAAACAAACAAACAAACAAACAAATCTGCATTCCCAAATGCTCATGCCACATATTAATGTAAATAACAACAAAATCCACAAGTTCTCATCTCAAAGGGGAGTAGAGAGTTTATTTTGGGGATAGATATGAGCAACCATGGCCTGGAAGCACAGATTTAGGTTACCCCAAATACCAGGTTCCAGCATGGTAACAGGTTTATGAAAATTTTATGGTAACAGAACACAGAAAGTCATAAATCAACACATTTGGTGGGGACGTTGGGTGCATGGGTTATGGTCTCTCTGTGTAGCTTCAGATGTCTCTGATGACATCCTTAGTTTTGGAGTTGGTAGAAGCTAGGGGTCTGTTCATACATTCCAAAAAGACTTACCTACCACTCACAGAGATGTTAGGTCATACACAGAGGTAACAATAAATGCCTATCAAGGGGGCTAAAGCTAGCACTAGATAATTTTTAATTAGGTTCTAGACCTGTAACATTCCAACTTCCTCACAATCATTGAAGTTCTAATCAATTGATGAGCCTTTGAAGAATGTTTAACATGCAGCTTCTTTCAGGAACCTCCATTCTCATTCTTCTGCTAAAATATGCATTTAGTAATCTCTAAGAATTCTCAGAGTTTTAACAGTTCTTCTACTGCTCAAATGTCCAGGTTGAAAATCTGAGACCCCAGCTGAACTTTGTTGTAGAATATTTGATCCCATTGTGATCCCTGAGATTTTGAATTGTAAAAACCTGTTTCTAAATGTGGGATGGCTCAGCCTTTAATCCTAGAGCTTTCTGTTTACTGTAAACAAGTACTTGTGATATGGATCTGTCCTAACACACACCTTTAATCCAAGAGCTTTCTGTACACAGGATGAAAGTTAATCTATGTCAAGAGGTGGAGCAAGAAACCAGTTGACAGGGATTAAACGGATAGGAGAGGCATTGGGTGTCGGGCATTTAAGACAGCGTGAAGAAGGAGGAGGAGTTTTTCAGCTCTGGGCTTTTCTGTCTAGGGTTTACAGCTAAATAAGAAAGTCAGCTGGGTGAGCTACCACACTTTTTTCTTCTGGTACAGGAGCTGAGTAGGAAGGTTTTTATCTTTCCGGGACATTAGTGGAATAGGAAAGTCAGCTAGGTGCTTTCTCTGCCTCTTTGAACTAGTAGGTTTTTGCCCCAACACCTAGCTCCTGAGTCTTCATTGGTAAAATCAAATGACTGGGATATTTTAGTTTTTTTTTTTTAAAGAACTTAAATCTCCTGAATCTTCATTGGTAAAATTGAAGCACAGGGAATTTAAGTTTAAAAATTTTTTTTTTTTAATTTTTAAAACAATAGAACTTCATTGTAAATCCAAAATATAATGGCACAGGATATACATTCCCATTCCAGAAGGAAGGATCAGGCAAAGTGAAGGCAAAGTAAAACCCCAGCGGAGACACCATGAAGTCCTCCAGCTCCATGGCCAGCCCGCAGACTCAGTGATGTGAACTCCCAAAGGGTTGCTAAGCACAGCCCACGTCGATGCCCCCTCAGGCTGGCTCTGTCCACTGGTTGCAGCTTCCTGGGCAGGCACTCCACATCCCTCCACCGCAGCCTCGGGTTCACTCAGTGCAGCTTCACGCATTGCCCTCTGGGAGAGGGGGGGGTGAATGGGTACCACTTGTGTGTGGGACTCCCGCCCTGCCGCCCACGCCTGGCCTGCAGGCTTTCCTTCTGAAATCAATTGAAGCCTCCACTGAGATCAATCTCTGCTGCATAAAGAGTTCAAGGGGAGCCTCCGCTCTAAAGACCTTGTCTCAAATTCGGGTAGGATGGGCAGCGACCAGGCTGGAGAGATGGCTCAGCTGTTAAGAGCACTTGCTGTTGAAGCTGTGAGGGTCAGTGTTCGGTTCCCAGCTGGGCACTGTATATTTGCCTATGACCCTCGCTCTGAGGCAAGGCTGGGGATTGCTGGGTCTTACTGGCTCCTAGCTTAGTTAGACTCATGCATACAAACCCCAGGTTCAGAGAAGACCTCCAAAGGAATAGGCAGAGGAGTAGTGTATTGCATAAATACTAACTCAAGAAGGGACTGTGGAAAATAGGTAATGGACCATGAGTCTGCTCAGCGAGTAAAGGTCCTCGCTGGTTAAGCCTGAAAATCTGAGCTTGATTCTGGGAACCTGTGTAAAGGTGGAAAGAGAGAGTGAATGCCACGGAATTGTCCTCGGACCTCCACAGGTGCACCACAGCATGCATATACCATCCCCCCATAGTATACACACACATAATAACAGATAAAAATTAAAAATATATATCAGAGTCTACACTAGACTAGTAATTAAAATAATTTTTATTTTGACTTACATGATTGAAAGAGTGACAAATACAAATACCACAGAACTAAAAGCACTCCCCCAACCAAAACTAAAACACAGGGGTGAATACAAAAGACATGAAATTAATTATCCATGCAATATTCAAAAAAGTTTCAAATTCACAAACAAACCAAACAAAAGCCCTACAATAGCTGTGATTTCACTTTCTACAAAAGAGATATTTCAACCATTTAACAAAGACTATAGCCTATACATACTATAACTGTACAATGTACCTTTCAAATGAGGGATATATGCATATATATAATATTTACAGATATACAAATATATACAGTGGAACTTCACAGTTGAAAGAATATGTTTGCCAGAAACCTGGCAATCAATTTTCACTTTAAAATGAAATGAACCCCTTTAAAAGTCTTGCTAAAATGTAAGTATTGAAAGTAGTATCTTATTGGTATTTTCTACAAACACATCCAGAATACAGTTTAAATTGTACTCGCATATACTGCTATGATGTCTTGGCATATCCACCCCTTGCACACTTTACCTGTAAGTGACTGAGTCTCTGCTCTGATTCTGAGCTGCCCTAGAAACAATGGGGCAGTTTCCATTGTTCAAGGCCTTCTGCTTCCTAGCCTTACGGCCAATTTTATAGAAGCAGGGACCACTTTCAGTACCCCACTATTCTATCTGGTTAAGACTCATCCAAAGTCCAGATTCCCATCTGAAAGCACATCTTTCTCAGCCTATAACTTTGGGGTGTATGTTTGTCTTAGCAAAAAAAAAATTATATGTGTGGAACCAGGCATAGTGACTTGTGCCAATAATCCCTGCTCTGAGGCAGAGGCTGGAGAACTGTTCCAAGTTCAAGGCCTGGCTGGCCTACATAAAAAGTTCCAGGTTAGTCAGGACTGTGATAGGGAGATTATGTCTTAAGATAAAACAAAAACCAGACAACGACAACAAACCAAGAGTTTGATAAAGATGGTTCTTGTTAAAGAACAGAAGCTTAAGCTTCAAGTTTTTTCTTTCTTTTAATAGTATAGGTACAATCTTAATGAAGCAGTGTTCTTCAATTTGTCTCTTACACCACATGGGTGGATGACATGGAGATTCTCAGGTGGAAAAAGAAACAAATAGTAGGAACTATAAAAGAAACTAAGTTTTGAAACAGGTTCCACCCAGCTCCCCACCCCCATAGCTTCCTGTATCCCAGGTGGCCCTGGGAGCTCCCTAGGTATCCGAAGATGACCTTGAACTTCTGATCCCACTCCCTGTCCTTTCTGAGCACTGAACTTCTGTGGACAGCACACCCAGCTTTGCAGTGCTCGGGATGAAACAACAAGCAAGCTCTACCAAGGCAGTTACATCCTCAGCTCCAAAACAGCCTCTTATAGTTGATCATTTAGTCGGGTCCTGTAAGAAAACTTTTACTTGATGAACTTTCTCTTTGTGCTTTGTATTTAAAGTAAAATTAGGTAGCTAAAGGGTCACTCAACCCTGAGAACACAGCAGAAAAATGGCAAGGCATATGATACTTATCCAAATAGTATATGAAGAGTTCAAGCTTACAGATGAATTTCCAAACAGGAGTAACAATGGCTATTTTCAAATTCCACAGTAAGGTATGATGGCCCTTGAAGTGTTGTCAATCACAAGTCCCATGCAGTTCAGTGAATTGTACACAGTCCTGTTCCGTGGGCCAGGGAACAGAAGACAGTATAGCACATTTGGACTTTGAGATCTCTACGCTGGCAACAGCAGCAGCACTCTGAAAGGTCCAGGTGCTGTCTAGCCACGTCACAGCACCCTCTTGATGACAAGGGGCAGATATCAGGACAGCAGTCAGGCAGTGCTAATGTAAAATTTAAAAGGCTGTGGCAACTTCAGTTCCATGACGACCTCCAACTTTAACACAATCTCGAGGGAATTTGTCTAACTGTTCATATGCCAGGCGCCCGTCTTCTCCTGGATAGGAAACATTAAATGTGAATACATCACATATGCGTCATACAGGATAACATGGTGGAACTGTGCCATTTCGACTCCCCCCCCCCCCCCCCCCCCCTGCCTATTAGACCAAACACTTTCCCACTGAGCTACACCCTCAGTCTTGTATTGCTATCTTAGCTATTTATTATGTTAAGGAAAAGTGCTTTTCTATTATTCTTAACTACTTTATGGCTTTCTGGGCAATGCTTAGAACAACCAAGAACTTTTGAGTTAATGTTAGAGACCAGATGAAAAGCAAGGCACAAAACAAAGTAACTCTGTGCCATCTGCTACCATTTGCACACAGCAGATTAATTTTTGTTTAGTGCACTAGAAATCTTAGACTTACACTTGATCTCAGTGTATTGAATCTCTGTGTAACTTGAATACATTCTATATTGATTTAGTTACATTGTATCATATACACACATCATTATAAGTTATATCATTATGAATATCTACATGACTAATGGTAAGTGATTTTTTTTTTTTTTTTTACTAATAGTAAAAGTTAGGCTTTCAAGCTTTGGCTAAAAGTTAGTGTCTACCCCCTAAACAGACAGTGTCCTTCTAGTCTTTATATTTTTTAATCTTGTTGATAGCCACATCTTTTGTTTATTTACTTATTATGCATGTGTGTGCACGTGTGTTGTGTGTGTGTGCATGTGGAGATCAGGGACAACATGCTGGCTTCAGGTCTTTCCTTCTACCTGGAGGCAAGGTCCTCCTTGTTTCTGCCGCTGTGCTGCACATGCGCACTAGCAGCTCCCTGAGCTGCGTGTCTTACCTCCACCTCCGTCTCACTCTAGGAATGCTGCTGTTACAGATGTGTGGCGCTTCTCACTCTTTGAGTGGGTTCTAGGTACTAAACTCACGTTGTTAGATGTGTGCAGCTATCATTTTACCCGCTGGGCTATCTCTCTGACCCTCATAGAAACATCTTATATAGCTAACGTATTTTGTAAATAAATTTTGTTACTATTTAAAAGACTGGTTCAAGGTCGGGTGTGGTGATGCACACCTTTAATTCCAGCACTTGGGAGACAGAGGCAGGTGGATCTCTGTGAGTTTGAGCCTAGCCTGGTCTACAGAGTGAGTCCAAGACAGCCAGGGCTACACAGAGAAACTCTGTGTCAAAAACCAACCTCCCACCCCTCAAAAAAGGAGAAAAGCCAGGTGTGGTGGTACTGGCCTGTAATCCTACCTACACAAGAACCTGAGGCAGGAGTATTACCACCAGTTCAAGCAAAACGTGGACAACATAGTGAAACCCTGTCTAAGAACAAAATGTTTAAAGAGGGAGTGCTTTATCTAGCTCAGTTGTAGAGCACTTGCCTCAAAAGCAGGAGACCTTGGGCTCAATCCTTAGTTCTAAAAAACATAAGGAAGTTGGCCTAGCCCAGTACCTTAGAACAATAAGTACCCAATGTTCACTTAGGCAAAAGGAGAAAACGAAACACAGAGACAGATAGGATGCAGGTTTCTTGGAAAGATGAACTGGAATTTAATCAGATGTGCACAACTAGAACTACATATGAAGGAGAACATATGTTAACAAAACATTGGGAACATACTGACATGAGTGGCTTTGTTTTTTGTTTTTGTTTTTTTTTTTTTTGCTTTTTCGAGACAGGGTTTCTCTGTGTAACCCTGGCTGTCCTGGACTCACTTTGTAGACCAGGCTGGCCTCAAACTCATAGAGATCCACCTCACAGAGATCCACCTGCCTCTGCCTCCCGAGTGCTGGGATTAAAGGCGTGCGCCACCACGCCTGGCTATAAGTGGCTTTGGAGAAAAACAGACCTTGAAAATAGATCCTTAAGTTCTTTATGCTCTGTAGCCACCCAGCACAGGTTAAGCATCTGTAATCCAAAAATCTCAAGTCCAAAATGCTTCAAAGTCCAAATCCACAAGCACCGTTAAGATTTGACTCCACAAGTGGGAGTCTTTACTCCCCTTGGACATGAGAGGTTGTAGTCAAATGTATATAAATTTAAAAGGTTACATAAAATTGCCTTCAAGATAGGCTTAAAATTTATACATAACACATAATTTTCATCTTTAAACTTGGGTTTCATTCCTAAGATAGCTCATGTATATGCAAATATTCCAAATTGAAAAAAAAAAGTGACCAAACCTGAAACACTTTTGACTGAAATCATTTGGGATGAGGGATGGCCAGCCTGTGACACAAGCGGGGCTGGCCCTCAGGACATCTTGCTTAACATCTAGCTGTCAGCGAGCCTTGATCTGAAGTGTCAGTCATTTCGTAGCCTTGAGATACAGGCAGAGTTGAGGAGGACAAAGAGCCTGAATTTGGGGACTCCTGTGACTCCAAGCAGCACCGAGGGCCCACAGGCTGTTCTGGCAAAGCCAGGGGCATGAGTACAGATGTTTACCACCAAGCTTGGTGACCTGAATTCAACCCCTTGGATCTACATACTGGAAGGACCTTCACATACGTGCCCCAGCAGGCATGTCCCCAACACATACACTCTCCCATACAAAATAAACAAATCAATGTTTAAAAAAAATGAAATAGAATTAAATTAAATAAAAACTTTGGAGGGAGCAGGATGCTGAGATCAAGCCAAGACTTGCCCATGGTGACATGTGGTCTACCACTGAGTTACATTTCCTGCCCCAAAGTTGGGCCATTGAGTTTCTCATCAAGCTGAGCAAGATCTGGGTACCACTACTAGATGCCATATTGGATGGTACATGTTGAGAACATTCACATTGCACAGAGGGTCTCTCAGACAGCAAAGCTTACAAGGTTGAAGTGAGTGCACACTAGTTGGGGAGGAGCTGCTGCTTGGCCTTCTCAGGGCTAACCCTGACTCTAGCCCTTCATCAAAGGCTACCTTCTCACCGGGTGGTGGTGGCGCCCGCCTTTAATCCCAGCACTTGGGAGGCAGAGGCAGGCGGATCTTTGCGAGTTCGAGGCCAGCCTGGTCTACAAAGCGAGTCCAGGACAGCCAGAGCTGTTAAACAGAGAAACCCTGTCTCGAAAAAACCAAAAAAAAAAAAAAAGGCTACCTTCTCTATTGCCATTGGGAATAGTGGAACACCATGTGAATTCAGGCTTGTGTGTGTGAGAAAAGTGCATCAGTATTTGTGCCTCAGGGTTGAGGAAGAGTCACAACATTGAGTTCGAAGGTGGTGTCTCCTAACTCTACTGCATATTGGAAGGTTTTAAAATCCCAGGACAGGGGCACCCTGGAGACCTTAGGGAGCAGCCTCAGTGGCTGGAGCAGAGGCAGTGACATTAGGCTTCCCTGGAGAGTGGGGTACATAGCAAGTGGAGAAGCCTGAACAGGGCTGATGAGGCCTGGGTGGTGTGAGCAGTGGTAAAACAGCTGTGGTGATCATTCCTGGATACCCGACAGGAAGTGCAGCTAAGTGAAACAGCTGTGGTGATCATTCCTGGATACCCGACAGGGA
>CAJQZJ010033798.1:2616803-2634527 GCA_907164525.1 Lophiomys imhausi
CTGTGGTGATCATCCCTGGATACCCGACAGGAAGTGCGGCTAAGTGAAACAGCTGTGGTGATCATTCCTGGATACCCGACAGGAAGTGCAGCTAAGTGAGTCTTGGGCACAGGCCATGGGACACTCCTCCTCAGTTTAGAGGGGAAGAGGGACCCTGGCTGTGCTTTACAAACATCGAGCTATTGTTTACTTTTTAAAACCTTCATTGTTACTTCAGAACCCCAAGGAATAAAAGACATTAAGCCACTAATACCCTGGGTACGTTTTAAACAAATAACTTCTATATCTAAAACAGCCATACAGAATAACTATTTTATCCTTTAAACAAACACAGGCTGGCTAAGCTTCCTCTCCAAAGAATTGTGTATTCAACAGCAGTGCCAACTCTCACTAATCCCATACCTGTAAGAAAGGTCTCAAAATAAATGGGCTTTTCAAGGTCGTTATAATAGACATGAGTCTTCTTCACATGGTTAAAATGTATTGTCAAACCAGAGTGGCTTTTTTCCTGCTGACATTGGCAGGATTAGGTTTAAAGACTTTTAAAGGAGATTTTGAGAATTTAGAGTTTATGAGTATAGTAAAGTCTTCTATAACTCTCTCTCCCTTCTTTTTTCCCCTCCCTTCCTCTCTCTGTGTGTGGATAGGGACTTTGTAGGCCACACTGGCTTGGAACTGAATATATAACCCAGGTTAGCCCCCACTTGTGGCAAGGTTCCTGACTCAACCTCCAGACTGCTTGGATTACAGGTGTGAGCTACTGGCAACAACTGTCTGTTTGATGCAGGGTTAGGAAAGGTCTTCCTGATGACTGGGGATGTGGCTCAGTTGGTAGCCTACCAGCCTAACACGCACAAAATCCTGGATTCGATCATTAGTGCCAAATAAATCAGAGGTTGTGTCACACACTCGTAAGGCTAGATCTTGGGAAGTAGAGGCAGGAGGGTCAGAAATTCAAGTTTAGGGTACATGGTGAGTTGAAGGCTAATCTGGGATACATGAGAGCCTGCCTTTAAAAAAAGAAAAAAGAAAAGAAAGTCTTTTTTATCCCCAGCCTTCAAAGTCCACCCAAAAGGGACAAAAACAAAACAAAACAAAAGGTATAAACCTTCACAAAGTGAAGGGGAGGGTTATCTGGATACTCCAGAATGAAACAACACCAGGTGAGAACAGGGCAGCAGGGCAGCCGGCGGGCTCTGTGAGGCTGAGGCAATCGCGGTGCACAACAGTCCTGCAGAGGTCATTGACTTTGGTGTGCCATCCCTACACTGGCAGCCAAGCTGGGGTTTCTGCAGTTCCTGTTTAGCTTCTGTGTTCCTGGTTCTAGCATTTTTGCTTTCACCAGGCAGTATCACTGTGACCTTGAACTGGAGGTGGTTCTCCTGCCTCAGCCCCTTCAGTGCCGGGATTCCAGGTCTGAGCCACCACTCTCAGATCCTAGTCTTGATTCTAAATAGGGCAGAGATTGATGACGTCTTGGAGATAATGAGGGAGAACACCCCGATTCTTGCGCAGAGAGAGCACGGTGCAGGGCACGATGTGGACACAATTAATTTCTCCTATTGTAGGAGCAGTGAGTACACAGCCAAGGGGAAAGTGGACGACAGGTGACTTTATCCCTTTCAGTTCCTAGGAGAATACCAGAAGCAAGCAAACACATAAAAACCGAACTCACCAAGAGATAAGAGGGTTTCCGAGGCCACGTTCCTGATTTCTTCAGTGTCAGACTGACACAGGGTCACTAGCATTTTAATGCTTTCGGTGGCCTGCCAGGGAAAATAGATTAGTGCCTGACACAGACCCAGTCTTCCATGACACAAAACAGCTAATTCTTTAAGCTGTGTCCCATTGATTCCAAAATAACCCCCCTTTTAGAACTCTTGTGCTTGTATTGAAACAATGTGTCATGTGGAATTCTTTTTGAGCTGGGGGTGGGAGGTGGGAGGAATTATGAATAGTTTGGAAAGAGGGCTTCTGTTCCTAGAAGGGATTGTATCTACTGGGAGGAAAGGAATAGAGCAGGGCTAAGGTGCTGTGAGCTGGAGATACACCCAGGTTAAAACTGGGGCTTGTGCTTCATTTACAGCCCTTAAGTCCAGTAGACCCCAGATAGGCTGCTGCACCCCTATGGGTCTCTCCATGTGAAGTACATAACGGAGACACTCAGCCTCGATGAGTCACAGCACACCAGGAGAGCACCCAAATAAATACGTAACCAATGGGGACAATTATTTAGTTAGTTAGTTTGGGTCACCTGAATGTAATTTTCTGACCAAGTAACAAGGAAGGCAAAATTTCCCACAGTTGTTTTCCTTCACAGATCATTAACTTTTCCTTTTATGACACTGATCCCTTGTTTTCACGTCCCCTCAGGCCTGCTCCTTGTCCCATGTGCCCCTCTAAGGTTTGAGCAAACACTAAGGTGTGGCTCTCTCATTCCTTTCCTTGGGAACCCCCCCCCCCACAATGTATTTGTGGTGAAGATGGTCACACATGAGATCTAGCCTGTCATAAGCCAAACTTGTGTTGGAAAGCTGTAGCCTTTGCTTCCCCGTGTTTGCATTTAGCTCACCAATGCCCCCACCCCCACCCCAGCACAGGTACCATTGCTCGGAAGTTAGGTGGATCTAACATGCAGCGTGAGTCATGTGGCTGAGGCTAACAGTGTGGCCTGAATCATACAAAACCATGATCTTAATTAAAACTGTGTGATTTCTTTTGGTAGTAACACGACTGTGAACTTTGCAGATGGTAACATCAAGTCATGATGTCAAAGGCTGGACATACCTGCCAACCAATTTCAAGTCAAGGGATCTGGGAGCCCTGCGGCACACTGTTGAAATACTTCAGTGCAGGGTTTGTTTGTTTGTTTGTTTGTTTTTCTATGCTAATTTATACACAATAATCATTGGGGAAATCGCCCTATCATCTCTTTTAGGGGTTATGATACTTTTCTAGTGACTTGAACCCAAGTCACACTGGTTCTTGTGGGCAATGGTAAACTGTCATTATTATGTACTTGGTGACTTTAGCAAAGTCATATGCAGTCATTGTTCAAGGGGAGAAAAGACATTCGACTATGTGGCACCAAGGAGATAAGAGACACTGCTACACTGCAAGAGAGGCTTTGACTATGGAAAGAATTGGCCATGTCCATATGGCATGGACTGCCTGTAAGCTTAACAAACATGTGCTGCCGTAGGGTTGACCAAGGATGGGGGCTCCGAGTCTGGATGGGCTTCGGGCTGTAGGGCTTTGGAGCTGGGCTTTACCTCCAGGCTCTTTAGGGCCAGGCACGCTGCCTTCTGTAGCTGGAGATTGGTCTTTGTTAGTGCTTCACAGTAATAGAGCAAGGCCTGAGAGGGAAGGAGAGATGCTTTGAGGCATTTTGTACTGTTTGTCACTCAGACAGTATGTAAGACAGGGGAACAAAAGAGGGTACTTGGGTAGGGGACCATGGAATATCTGCTCTCATATGTGATACAGATTTTAAATTTTCTAAGAATCCTTTTGTTTTACTTTATGTATATGGGCGTTCTGCCTGTGTGTGTGTTTGCTGTCATGTGCATGCAGAGATGGAAGATTGCTGCAAATTTGAGGACAATCTGATTTGCATCGCAAGTGCCAAGCTAGGCAGGGTTATACAGTGAGACTGTCTCAAATATTTAAAAGTCTAGGGCTGGAGAGACCCAGGTTTGGTTCTCACCACCCATATATCCATTCACAATCAGCTGTAACTTCAGTGCCAAGGGATCTAATGCCCCACCCCACCAAAGGGCCAGGGAATATCATGAAAGGGGGAGCAGAAAAGAATGTAAGAGTTGGAAGATAAGTAAAAGGCTTGAAAACACTACCTTCAGGGCATGAATCAGTTACTGCAAACATGATCTCACAGCAGCTGGGTGCTAGGACTGCACAAAGCTGGGTCTGCCAGGCATGGGTCAGGGAGGGGGTCGTGGGGAATCTATCTCCTAACTATCGGTTACTGATGGATTCTGGGGAGGGTTATTATCTTCAGCTGTATTCTGAATGGTGCATCCACTAGGCTGCAGTGGGCAGTTCTAACCCCATGGGCACACACATAGCCCTGGTGCCCTGGTTAAACTCAATGGGTCAAAGAAAAAAACAATGTAGAAAAGTGACCTGTGGCCGGGCAGTGGTGGCGCACGCCTTTAATCCCAGCACTTGGGAGGCAGAGGCAGGCGGATCTCTGTGAGTTCGAGGCCAGCCTGGTCTACAAAGCGAGTCCAGAACAGCCAGAGATACACAGAGAAACCCTGTCTCGAAAAAAAAAAAAAAAACCTAAAAAAAAAAAAAGAAAAGTGACCTGTGGGAGGAGGTGGCTATGACAGAGGTGGGAGTAGAAAGAGAAGGTGGGGGTGAGACTCCACAGAATGTACTGTATATGTGTACTATATTATCAAAGAACAAAATGAAAAAAACCCATGTAACCCATTTTTGTATTCTAAAAATAATAAAAAGAACAGAAATATACTATTTAAAATATATATACATTACCACCTGAGATAAACTGTAGCATGGTCTTTTTCAAAAATTTCAGGGTAAGAAAAAAAAATCACAAAATTTCACAAGTTTACTCAAATAGTTGATTGGTGTATTCTACCAGATTGTAGAGTCAGAGTCAAAAGATACAAAGTTATGATTATAGAGTTTTAAAAAAAATCTATCTATTTATCATCTATTCATTTATTTATTTTTGGCTTTTTTGAGACAGGGTTTCTCTCTCTATCTCTGACTATCCTGGACTCACTTTGTAGACCAGGCTATCCTTGAGCTCACAGAGATCCGACCTGCCTCTGCTTCCCGAGTGCTGGGATTAAAGGCGTGCACCACCATGCCCGGCAGTTACAGACAGCTGTGAACTGCCATGTGGGTTCTGGGATTTGAACCCAGGTCTTTTGGAAGAGCAGTCAGTGCTTTTAACCGCTGAGCCATCTCTCCAGCCCCATAGGTTTTATTTTAATGGCCATTTTCCCTTTGTTGGTTTTTATATTAAAACCATACCACTTTTGCTTTTAATTGACACAGCTTTGTGGATTTTGGTTAGAGGGTGGTTAAGCAGAGACTGGGTGTAATGCTCAGATCTCCCACTAGTGGTCCCACCTCCTCACACTCTCATCATTTCTCGGGTTGGGCAGCTCTGAATTCTTCCTTTCTAGTCATTTTGAAATGTATATTAAAAAAAAAAAACTAACATGATGCTAGTAACCCTAGTAACCTAGTTTGGTAGCTCCTTTCGGGGCCCACCTTGCATTCTCAGCAATCCTTCTGCTTCAGCCTTCTGGATAAGAGACAATTATGCCTGTGGCTTGATATCCTTAGCAGCCTACCTTTTCTCTGAAGTGCTCGTTTTTGGAGGCTGCTGCCAAGTAGAGGGTCGCAGCCTCGCTGACCTCATTGTCATCTCTGGTGAGCAGCAGAGCCAGCGTTCGGAGGACTTCCTGTTGAGCCGGGAGGTTGCTGGGCACGAGGTTGCTCATCGTCTGCAGCAGTTTCTCGTCCCTCAGTGATTGCAGGGTCTGAACCATGGCAACTGGAAGGTGAGAAGCCAGAGCTCATGTTGTGATAGTGCAGCGGCATGTTTATTGAGAGCACAAGTATTTCATGGATGTTTACAGTAAAAACATACTCACAGCAGCCCCAAGTACATGTAAGAACTTAGTCTATGATAAAGGTGGTGTTTCAAATTAGTGAGAAGAGGTCAATAAGTTAAATAATTATGATGAGATGAGGGCAAATTGTAGGAAAAATGTAAAGCTAAATTTCTACTTGAAAATGGTGGCAAAAATATAGTTTTTTTTTGTATTTGTTTTTAAAGATAGGGTCTCGTATAGCCTAGGCCAGCCTTGAACTTTCCATGAAGCAAAAGATGACCTGAAATTATTGATCCTGCTGCCTCTTGCTCCCCAGAGCTGTGGCTATAGGCATTCATCACCTAGTGCCATACAAATGAATTAAACAACAAATGTAAATATACACTGGATACAATGTAAAGAAATATTATCGGCCACACCTTGTTAATATTCATAGTAGATACTATTGTCTCTCAGTCAAACCTATATGCCAAAAACCTAATCCTAGGTGAAGGGTCAGGCTTGGAAGGGGAATATCACTTAATCGAATAGAATCTAGAGACAATATGGGGAACTACAGCATTTTGGGTTCCACTGGGATAAACTGGCCCTATTCTGTGAATGAGGAGAGGGGCTAATCCCTAACTAGATATTCAGCAAGGATATCGCTTGGTCTCTAAACCATAATGATGAGATTGTGTCTATCCAGTAACATGGAAATAAATAGGAAAGGAAAAGCCCAAGTTCATCTCTTGTAACAGAGTCACATTGTTCTCATAGTGAATGGAGATGAGACTCCTCTTGATATTTTTGCTTTAATTTCCTGTTTTCTTTGCTGTTGGTGTCTGTTAGTTCCACTGCTTTGTAAGTAAGTACGCCAATAAAAATACCCAAGGGAGTATGAAATACCAGTTAAACAAACAAATCACAGAAAACATTTGACATGACAAAAACATAGGATCCATCCAAATATAAGGGCAATATAAGACTAATAAAATGCTTTAAAAATTTAATATTTAACAGCATGAAACATATTGAGTTAAAAACAAGATATAATACTTTATAAGGCATAATCACACTGTGGACAATAGCTCTAAGTACAATGCTTGTCCACTATAGTAGATTCTGGGTTTAATCCCTTATTAGTATAAAAACAAACACACAAACTCAGTAACCCCAGTCAAAACAAGATACAATTTTGAAATCTAAAACTATGGTTATTCAAATGAAAAATTAAAGTTTACAAGTGGGGGAAAGAGACTTGAATTTATATATATATATATTGTTTCTCAAACTTTCTGCTAATACAAAAACTATCCATTTTATAATGAAGGAAAGAAAACCAAAACGCCGGGCGGTGGTGGCGCACGCCTTTAATCCCAGCACTTGGGAGGCAGAGGCAGGCGGATCTTTGTGAGTTCGAGGCCAGCCTGGTCTACAAAGTGAGTCCAGGACAGCCAAGGATACACAGAGAAACCCTGTCTCGAAAAACCAAAAAAAAAAAAAAAGAAAACCAAAACAAAGACACTTAGAGATAAGGGAAGGGCTAGGGATGTAGCACAGCTGGTCGAGCCTAGAACACACAAAGTGAATGTGTTCAACTTCCAACATCATGTGAACTGGGCATTGTGGCACACACTTGTAATCTCAGAATTTGGGAAATAGAGGTGGGAGAGTTGGAGGTTCAAGTTTATTCTTGGCTACATAGTAAAGTTTGAGGCCAGTCTGGCCTAGAGACCCTGTTGTCTCAAAACAAAACCAAAACTAAGGAGCTGGAGAGATGACTCAGCACTTAAGAACACATGCTGCTCTTGAATAGGACCAGAGTTTGGTTCCCAGCACCCAGGTGCAACCAGGCTTGCAATCCTTTACAACAACAGCTTTGGGAGTGGGTACAACTCCCTCTTTCTGGTATCTGTGGGTACTGCACTCACATATACAAATTTACACTTAGACACATATACACATAATTTAAGATGAAAAGAAAAGTTTAAACAAAACAAACCAAAGACAAAACCAAGAAAACAAACACAAAATTCCTCAAAGGTATTTTTTCCCACCATGTTTCCCCATTCCTACTACTGAATGAGTGAGTGACTTTTGACAAGGCCTATCTCCAAGAGACTTAGGAATATGAACTGCCATACCAGACCCTGAATAATAAAGATGTCTGCCTGGAAAACTGATCTATACTCGGCAAGCTTAGTATCATATGTATGCCATGAGGTTTTGATCCGTGTGATAGGGTCTCCCTGGTCTGGTCTCCCGATCCAGGCATGCCACCTGTGAGGTTTTCTCTAGAGCACCTGTGTCCCATGCTAGGGAGAAATGTCTCCTTTATGATGTCAAACAATACCTTCAGAACATTAAATTGCTGCAGAATTTAATGTTCTGGAAAGGGCAGGGCTAACCCGGATCTGAGCCAGACAAGTTGCTTCTCTGTGGTGCTGTACCAGACGCTGCCTGGTTTCAGAGAGCACACCCCATTCTCTCTGTCCCTTCAGCCCCCGCCCAATATCTGCTGCATTCCTGAAGAATGTGCCCCCTCTATTCAGATACAAAATATACAGTAATTGAAGTGCCATATAAAAGGGTGGCCTGAGCTTACCATACCCCTAACCCTAACCCTTCATCTTCCTTGAGCAGGCAGCTTCATGCTGTCTTTTCTCATTTTCCCTTCGCACTGTCTCACTCCAGCCTTCAATTGAAGTCCGTTTCTGGCTCTTCTGAATGAGAATTCTACCACAAAAGGCAATAGGAAATAACACTGCAAACAGGCTGAGAAAGGAAGGAAAGCAGGGAGATTTCCAATCACCTGCCAGTTTCCTGTTCACGGTAAACCCCTGCTGGGGGCCAGTGTGCTTACCGAGATCTTGCTCCAATACCAGGAAGTTTACTAAAATTAAAGGCCCAGCGGTCAGAGAAAAGGCAAGTCTCAGCGCAACTGTGGGAGGCGACCGTCACTGACAATCCTAGCTGATGCTGGACTGAGACACTACTGCAACACGACAGGAGACAACATCCTACCTTGCCTGGCCAGCTGGTTCACATAAGTCTCCACATCACTTACACCGTGGTTGGTAAAGAAGCTGTAATACTGGAACACAGTGATGACTTCTGAGGAGAGACTGGAGGAAAGTAGAGGCTCGGCTCGGTCCAGGATTTGGGACACCAGGGTTCTAAACACTGGGAAGGAAGAGACAACGTGGCTTAAGAAACATGACCATCCATCCATTCATTCATTAATTTACTCATTCATTCATTCATCTTTTATCACTGTATTTCATGGTGAATGTGATAATCACTACACTATGGAAACAGATGTGAATATCACAGGACTTATATATTCATTCATCATCATACTAATAATCTTCGTTAACCTCTTATCATAGCATTCCATACATTCATCTTTAAAATGGTGCTTGTACTCATACATTCACATAAACTATTTATTATTTACTTATTTTTATGTGTATGGGTGTCTTATCTGCATGCATGTATGTCAATGGACCATGTGTGTGCCCGATGGCCAAGAAGGCCACACAAGAGAATTGGATCCCCTGGGATTGGAGTTATGGAGAGTTGTGAGCTGTCATGAGAGTACCTGGAGAGTTGAACTGTGGTCCTCTGGAGGAGCAGCTAGTGATTATAACTCCTGAACCATCACTCCAGCCCCTCATTCACTTTATGCTGTGGTACTTACATTCATTCATTTATTCACTCACCCTTTATCATAGTAGTTTAAGGTAGAGTGCTCAAAGTGAGCTAACCTTCAGTGGATAGCTGGATAGTGTCACTATCTTTGATACTCACATAATACCTTGTAAGTCAGGATGTGAAAGATTATCATCATCCCTCTAGGTATTCTTGAGGTCCTTCCTGTTGGTATCTACTCAGCCTCCCCAACAGGAAACAACCTAAATTCCATTTTTGTGTGGTTTTTGAGGCAGAGCATCATACAGGCCAGGCTGATGTCCAGTTTACCATGTAGCCAAGACTGGCCTTGGACTCCTTATCTGCCTGCCTCCATTAGCCAAGTGTTACAATTACAGGTGCCCCTCACTGTGCCTAGCTTCATAACCTGAGTTCTATCAACATTAGCTAACTTTTCCTGTCCTTGGACTTTCATGGCAAGAGAATGTACAGTATGCTCTTGCTATGTCCCTACTTTATGGAGCACAGTCTTTCTGAGGGTTACCCAGACTGTAGCCTGTAACAGCAATAGAGACTCCAAGAAACGCTACATGACACTCTATGATACCATTATACTACAGCATCTCCCTTTTCACATGGCCTTCCGGTTGTCACCAAAGTCTTGTGACTATGAATTCTTGTGACTACGAATTCTTGTAACTAACACCAAATGTTGTGACTAAGGCTGTCTTACACAGACAGGAGTCCATTTCTCTTTGTGCATTTAAAAGTAGAATTGCTGGTTCATGTTTTAGGCACAGAGTAGGATTCCATTCTTCAGAAAACGTTGTTCCATCTGACATCCCCACCTTGCAAGCATGCTCTTGGAAAAAGGCCTACTGTCAGCCCTCTGTACCCATGGGCCCCACATCTGTGAATCTAAACAACTGCCGACCACGGACTCTGGGAAAAGTACACCTATACTGAACATGTAGACTTCTAAATGCTGTCAACTTCCCAGGTAATGTAATCTAACAACCATTTACTTGGCGTTTGCCTAAGCGTTGTAAGCCACCTGGGGTATGCAGGAGGAAGTGTGGAGGTTGTACACAAACCCATACAGGTGTAAACAAGGGATGTAAGCAAACACAGATTCAGCCATGCATGGCAGGTTCTGGCACCATTTACCCACAAACACCCGGGGACGACTGTATAAAAACATGAGCACCAATACAGACATGGAGTTCTTGTGGATTAACCGTGAAATGTCTCCCACAGGCTTACACGTTAGCTTGTCCTCAGCCTGTGGTGCTGTTTGGGAGGCTGTGGACACACTGGAACCTATGAGTTAACTGGCTGACATAGGCCATGGGGTGACCATTTGGGGTTATAACTTGGCTTACTTCTGCTTCCTATCTGTTGTCTCTGATGCGACCAGCCACATGCTCCCTGCACCTTGGACCAACCTGCTTCTGCTGCCATGCCTTCCCTGCCAGGGTGGACTGTACTTTTTGAAATGTGAACCAAAATATACTTCTCCTTTATAAGCGGTTTCTGCCAGGTGTTTTCTACAGCTGGGAAAAGTAATGAATACCGTACTTTAAAAAACATCACCGATGGCATTCCGCACACTCAGCACCTTTCTGTAGTCTATCTGACTAGCTGATCTTTTCCCTGGCAAGTGTATGTTTCTTTTACAAGGCTGGCCTTCTTGTGTGGCCCTCATTCCCCAGGCTGCAAGAGAGGAGGAGACCCTCTTACTGCTGTTGGTACCTGGCTCTGCTAGTCCTGGATATTCCTTGTTGATTATTCTGGCGAAGCTGGCCTCCAGCTGCTTGATCACTCGGTCAGCAGAGCTGTGGTAGACCCCAATTGGGCTGCAGCACTTGGTCCAGAAGGAAAGCAATGCCAGCTTTTTGTGGAATTCTGGTATGGCTGGGAAAGAAGAGGGATGCTAATGAAAAGGTGAAGATGGCTACCTGGGTTGGGGGAGGCAAAATGTCCCAGGGACATTATAGCTTTTCTTTGTGCTTAAAAACAAAACAAAACTGTACTTTGTTTAATTTCTTAAATATTTTACTAAGACTAGGTCTCATGTAACCCAGTTTGACCTCAAACAAAGGATAACCTTGAACACCCAACGTTCTTGTCTACCCCAGGTAACTTTTCTTTCCCTCTTTTATTCTTTGTGTATCTGTGTGTGTAGGGGGGTGAGGTGGGAGGGTTGGGGTGTGGATGTTGTGCCGGGGATTGATCCTAGGGTCCTATGAATGCCCCACCACTGAGTTACGTCTCCAACATCTTTTTACTATTTGATTTTGAAATATGGTCTTGACTAGGCTAGCCTTGATCTCACTCTATAGCACAGGCTTGTCTTGAAGTGGTCATCCTCCTGCCTCAGTGTCCTGAGTATGAGATTACATATATCCTTACATCCACTAGTACTGTGGCTTTCAGTGGGAACTACTACTAGATTCTTTGGGGATTGGGCAGGTGGTCCAAAGGAAACCCTCCAGCTCCCTGGTGAGCAAAGAGAACTCAGTGAATGATCAGCTGTTTCCTCTCAAAGGCAGAAGGAATGGCTGCTCCATCTTGGGGTGACCACACTTCTCTCCCGTGACTTTATAACAAAAGCCATACTGGATCAGTGATACAGACTTCAGGAGAAGCCCCTGGAGGAGCTGTACACAGCAGGGTTTGCTGGAGGAGCCTTTCTCCTGCCCTGTGGCTCTCAGGCCAGAAAGAACAAACAGCATGGGCAGATGGTACATGTTCACAATCATACTTGTGGGTGGCTGTGACCAGGGGAAGCCTGCAGTAGAACATGGGACACAAGTCGTTTGCAGACCAAATATCTGCCATTCTCACACCTTGTAGATATCTGCCAAAGTCACCTGCTCATAGCAGAAACATAAAATAGAGGCAGACATGCATAGGGAGAACCTGGGGGGGCTGTGGTTAGGCTCAGTCACAGATTACCCAGAAGTCTGTATTTCCACTAATATCTGGTGTAAAAAAGACAAGCCCTTGCCTTCATGAAAGAGCCCAGTGGCCAAATCACAAAAAGTCAAGGGTATCTTCCCACACCACGTTGTGCTTGCAGGTGCCAAGGAATAGCTCAATCAGTAAAGTCCTTGCCTTGAAAGCAGGAGGATACTAGTTTGAGTCCCGGGACCCGCAGTTAAAAATGCTGGTGGCACAGTGCTTGTAATCTCAGTGCTTGGGAGGAGGAGACAGGGGATGCCTGGGGCTTGCTGGCCAGCTAGTCTAGCCTACTTGGTGAGCCCCAGGCCAGTGAGAGACCTTGTTTCAAAAACCAAGGTGGATGGATGGATCCTAAAGAACGTGTCTGAAGTTGACCTCTGGCCTTCACACACATTGCGCCCTCCCACAAAGTTCTGCCTCAGGCACATTCAGAGCGAGAGAGACTGTTCTGTAGGCCACGGAGTCCATGCGCATTCTTTGAAGACACTGTGCAACAAACAGTGTAGGGGTCGGATTTGCCAACTCCACGTGCTAATTAGAACCCGGATTGTTTGTCCCTAAAGGCAATCTTGGCAACAGAAAATGTCTGAGAAGCTCTGCCAGGAGGTGGGTCCCATTTCTGCGAGTGCGGTTTGTCTGCTTTTGACAAAAAGTCCCATGCGCCTCTGGCTTGACCCACGTGTGCTCGGCTGCTTCTCGGCTTTCCAGTGAGCATGCGCTGGTCTGGCGCGCTTCGGTTCCAGGGACCGCCTGTAGGTGGCGGGCTTACCTTCCACCACCGAGGTGATGTTCCCAAGGTTCTCGTCACTCACTGCCGCCAGCTTCTCCATCACCAAGACCTGCCTCGACAGCTTCTCCAAGAGACTTCTTGCCACAAAGGGGGTTTTGCTAGAGAAGACGATTTGCTGACAAGACAAATAAAAGCCCTTTCAATGACGTCAAGGGCAGGGCCTTGCCCTCTGCGCCCTTCCCGTCCCAGCCTGCCTGTGTCCATCATTCTCTGCAGTTCATGAAATCATACCTGTTTTTGTTTCTTTCAACCTTTTTCACATACGTATATGTCTTGGAATTTTATCAGTGGCAGAGTTTCAAGTTATTGTGAAATTTCCACCCTCTCTCCCCCCTTTTTTATTCAGGGTCTACCATGTGTTCCAGACTGGCCTAAAACTATGTAGCCCAGGCTATCCTCAAACTCATAAACCCCCTGTTTTAGCTTCTCGATTGCTGGGATTATTGGTATATGCTCCATGCTCAGCTCTGCCCTTCCTTCTATGTAAATCTTAGTCTCCTTGGAGACTGTGGAGGGTATTTAGACTGTGTCCAGGTGGATAAGCAGAAAAAGATGCGATTTACATATGCTTGGGTTTTTCACTGCATAGTTTTCTTTCCCTGTTTCCAAGTTGGAAACGAAGAGCATATTACATAGTCACTCCTGTAGTCAGAGTATCCCAGTGTAAAAGAGATCCCAAGAGCATCATCTGTGGCCCTGGTGTCGCTCTGAGCCCTGCACATGTGTTAGTTCACACAGTTTCTCACAATGACCTAATGAGGTGAGTCCTAGTTACATCTCCATTTTGTTGACAGGAAATGCTGTGTGACTGAGGCACACTGAGACTACATATCTGGCCTAGGGCCATGTCAGCAGGAATTAGCTTTGCTTGTGTGCAGGGTGCAAAGAAAAGGAGGTCTGAGACAGGAAAGGACCTAAGCGACTTGTTTGAAGGCTCTGCTCCTTCTGGGTCCCTTGGGAACCTGCCTGGGTTACCTGGTAGGCAGGGATATACCAGGTAGTACCATGGTTCCTGGATGAGAATAACCCTGCCATGCCATGCTGTCTGGAGCATTTGAACCCTAAAATAAATAGCATTCTCCAACTTCAAAGTCTAATAATTAAACAGTGTGGATCCCAATACTTGAGAAGTAGAGGCATGAAGATCAGGTCAAAGCCAGCCTCAGCTACAGTTAAGTTCAAAACCAGCTTGGGCTACAAAGCAAAAAAACAAAATGAAAGAAAAGTCTATTAGTTACACACTAATGCCTTTCTTGTGAGCAAGTACAGTGGACACATACTTCATTTCTAAAGTGGAGGTATAATGAGCTCACAGAATGCCCATTTTTAACTTTCTGAAATTATATACCAAGTGATAAGGAAACACCCTGATTGTGGGGTGATAGCAAGTGGGAAATGGAGTGTGTAATTCTTACTCCTTCAGCCCATATCCTTTCTTTTTGCACGAAAAAATTTTTTATCACTTATTTTTTTAGGGGGATTATAATTACATTATTTCCCTCTTCCCTTTTCTCTTTCCAAACTGTCCAGTGTTTCCCCTCCTTTCTCTCAAATTCATGGTCTCTTTTTTCATTAGTTGTTACATACACATATGCAACAATGAATGAAATTATATATTTATATAATATATTATTTATATGGAATACAGAATTATTTACATATAATAGTTATATACATGTGTTACTTGTATGTATGTTCTTAGTCAGCCTGTGCCTTTACATGAACATCTGTTGCTTTTCTAGCACAGATTTGCTCTACAAGAGAGTTGGACTGTCCCTCGCGGCGCTGCTAGAAAGGCACAGTGCACTGAGTGCTGCACGCCCATCAACCTTGTCCCCTCCATGGAAAGGACCTCTCTTAGGTTTCACAAGATAGCGACTTCACCCCTCAAAGGCTGGCACATTATCAGAGTCAGAGAAGATAATTCTAGGCCTAAAAGGATCTTACGCAGGTGGCTGGTAAATACTGAGTAGACAGAAGGAAACAAAAATCCTATGTTTGTTTGCTTGAGACAGGGTTTGACTCTGTAGTCCAGGCTGGCCTCAAACTCGCAGTGATCCTCCTGTCTCAGCCTCCCACGTGATGGGATTGTAGGCATGAGCACCAACCACATCTGGTTCCATTTGACCAACAGGGAAAACATTGGATCTGTGAGGCTGGTTGCGGATGTTTCGCCCATAGCTTCAACATTCAACAGCTCTGCAAACAGGGCGCAGGTCTATTCTGAGGCAAGGGTTTTGACAACCAGCCCATTTCCTGCAGCACATGAGCACAGCATTTCCATGCCTCAGTTTCCTCATCAGGTGGGTCCTTCCTTTGAGGTAGTGTCTTGCTAGGTAACCAGGCTTGTCTTGAATTCCAGATCCTTCTGTATCCACCTCCCCAGTGCTGGGGTTACAGGCATGCTCAGAAATCTTCTTTATTGAGGGGGGAATCATATTCTTCTCTATTTCCAATAAATGTGTGACTAACACTGCCCAGCTGTGGCCTTCCCTCACTCCTCTCCCTGCCTCTTGGTTTTTGGATTGCTCAGGGACACCCTTCTTCTTCCTTCTGCAGCCTGTCTGAGTGGTTGATTTCTATAAAGCTGTGATGACAATTGCTCCTGTGTTCCTTCCTTGTTTTACAGGCACACAAGCAATCTGAGAGAAGACAAGCAGCCAGGAAAGGAGGAAGCATTTAAATCCAGGCCTCTGGGAAAATTTCTTGTTCAGGAGAGCTGAAAGTCTTCCTGCTGCTAAAGACCTTCAAAGCATTTGGTAAATGGAAAATAAGAAGATTGCCCTATGGTGTTCCAGTGTGAGAGGTAGGTGGTGAGGAGGTAACCTGCAGGAATTGTCCTTCCCATTGCTCATAAAAATTACTAGTCCAAGTCAATCTGCAATCCCAGTACTTGGGAGGTAGAGGCAGGAGGATCAGGAGTTCAAGACTAGCCTCAGCTATACAGCAGGTTTGAGGAACAGCCTGGCTTGCCTGAGACCCTGTTTTAAAGAAAAAGAAACTTTCCCATTTGCTAATTGAGGAACTGTGACCTGCTTTTGTAGGTGATGGGAAGGTTAACTAGACATCACATTAATACTTATTTAGTTAATGCTGTTTCCCAACTCTGCCTGTAGATGGCACCTTCCTTTGCTGAATCTCTCTCCTTCATTACCCTGCAATGTGGATGTGAGCACTGACCATGTTCTGTCTGGCATCCACTATAGTCTGCAGATCTAGGTTTAACATAAAATTGAAAAACCCAGGCCTAAGAAAGGGTGGACATGTCCATCGAGTCTTTGAATTGGTTCAAATCAAAACAGGAACATTCTCTTGCTTCTGAACTCTCATTTCCTTGGCAAAGCTAAAACACACACCACACACACCTTCCTGGCACGTTAAGCACTCCCACCTCTCGCACACCACACATCATACCTGAACAAGCTGGGTGCAGTACTGTAGATGTTTGACAATGGTGATGTCCAGGCTTTCGTTTCCTGTGGTGAGTGGCAGTGGGCTTCCTGCCACACTGGTCCCTACACCTGTGTCTTCAGTCAGAGCTTCGCTAAGGTGGCCCCTGGCTTCCGGGTGAACTGACCTGTAACTGTGAAGCAGGAAGGGTGGGTGAAACATGAGTGCTTTCTTTCTGTGCATAAACCACAGGCCAAGTTCACGTAGTCCCCACTGAAATCAGTCCTTCCTCAGTATGCTTTCAAAAGCAGATACCTTTCTAAAACAACTTCTTTCAGGTATGCTGCCAATTTGCCTAGTATCAAAAGACCATGCAAACAAAGGCTGCTGTTTGCTTTCCAAGCCCAATGAGCTCTTTGTGAAGCAGTTTCTCTGAGAAGTCTTTGAACTGTGCCCTCACTCTGCACTTGCTTCACTTGCCCACTCTGTGAACGGGGTTTCTGCCAGCCTCCCTGGGATCCAACAGTCCTATATTTGTGGTTTCCTATGAGTAATTCCATTAAAGAGTGATCTCGAGGGCCTTTCTTGGGCCTCATGCCAGTTGCCACTTGAAGATGAGAAGAAAGAAACGCTGCCAAGGGTAGATGCACAGTGCTGTGAACAGTCAGATGCTGGAAGGGAAGTCTGGCTATGTAGATCCCAGCTCAGTTCCGTTTCTCCTGCTCTCTTTAAACCCCCATCACACCATCTAAAGTTATATCATCATGGACACTCACATTAAAAGGTTTGACTTTGTGTGTTATCTAATTTTCTTTCCTTCTCTTTTTGAGGTGTGGTCTCACATAGCCCTGAGTTGGCATGTAGCCGAGGCTGCCTTGCGTTTCTGATTTCCTGTCTCCACCTCCTAAGTGTTGGAATTACAGGCAGATTTCACTACGTCCAGTCTATTTGTTTCTCGAAGGACATATGTTTTGTTTAATTTTATGGTTTCAAGTTTACAAATAAGTCTTATATTTATCTAGGTTATGTGATTATTGTATGATCTGAGTATATAAATTTTCTTTTTAAAAATGAATTTCTGACAGGGCATGGTGGTGCATGCTTTTAATCCCAGCATTCGGGAGGCAGACACAGGCAGATCTCTGTAAGTTCAAGGCCAGCCTGGTCTACAAAGTGAATCTAGGACAGCCAGGCCTACACAGAGAGACTCTGTCTCGAAAAACAAACAAACAAAAATAAATAAAAATTAGCTTTAAAAATTTTAATTTCTTTCTTTTCTTTTTTCCTTCCTTCCTTCCTTCCTTCCTTCCTTCCTTCCTTCCTTCCTTCCTT
>CAJQZJ010033798.1:2634537-2653538 GCA_907164525.1 Lophiomys imhausi
CTTCCTTCCTTCCTTCCTTCCTTCCTTCCTTCCTTCCTTCCTTCCTTTCTTTCTCTTTCTCTCTCTCCTTCCTTCCTTTCTTCCCTCCCTCTCTCCCTCCTTCCCTCCTTCCTTCCTTCCTTACTTCCTTCTTTCTTTCCTTCCAAGAGAGAGGGTTTCCTTGTATAGCCCTGGCTGTCCTGGAACTTGCTCTGTAGACCAGGCTGGCCTTGAACTCATAGATATCCACCTGCCTCTGCCTCCTCTGCCATCCAATGATGGGATTAAAGACATGTGCCACCACTGCTTGGTGAATTTTTTTTGTTTTTTGGTTTTTCGAGACAGGGTTTCTCTGTGTAACCCTGGCTGTCCTGGACTCACTTTGTAGACCAGGCTGGCCTCGAACTCACAAAGATCCACCTGCCTCTGCCTCCCAAGTGCTGGGATTAAAGGCGTGAGACACCACCGCCCGGCTGGTGAATTTTTTTTAAAAATATAAACTTTATTATAAAAATCCTTGTAAATTAAAAGTATTATACACCAAAATTAACCAGATTTAAAGTCTATACAACGAACTTCTATACAGTTAGAATAGGCATTCTGAAGCTGTGGAGTTTTACACTTTATACTTTTACTATTGAATATATTTGTATGCACTTATCCACCACCCAAACTGAAAAATCCACAAGACAGTTGGAACTAGAAACACCTGCTGCTTTATTTGCTATAGCAAAGAGCTGGAGCCAAACTAGCTGTCCATCAACAGATGAATGGATAATGAAAAATATATATGTTCAGCTCTAATAAATACAATCACAAAATTGTAGGAAAATGAATGGACTTAGAAAATGAATACATAATACTAAGCAAGTTCACACAATCTCAGAAAGAAAAAACCTCACATGTTCTTTCTCATATGTGGGACTAGCCAATGATATATACATAAATAAAGACAAAACCCCAGGTGAGTATAGTATAATATGCAGAAGGAAAAGAAGAAAGGCTAAATATTAGGGGGAAAGGAAGAACTGAATGCAGGTGATGGACACGAGCTATGAAAGAGGACACAAAGCTAAGGGCTTTTCTAGTTCTGAAAGTGACTTTCTTTCTCTTTTTAAAGATTTATTTATTTTATGTATATGAGTGCTCTGTTTGCATGTACACCTGCATGCCAGAAGAGGGCATCAGATCCCAGTATAGATAGTTGCTAGCCACCATGTGGTTGCTGGGACTTGAACTCAGGACCTCAATGTTCTTAACGACTGAGCCATCTCTCCAGACCCCCCCTTTTAAATATAATTATTTATTTTTATTTTATGTACATTTGTGTTTTGCCTGCATGTATATTTGTGTGAGGGTCTCAGACCTCCTGCACCTGGAGCTACAGACAGCAATGAGTTGCCATGTAGGTACTGGGAATTGAGCCCAGGTCCCCTGGAAGAGCAGCCAGTGTTCTTAACCCATGAGCCACCTCTCTAGCCCCATGAAAGTGGCTTTCTTGAGTAATCCTGTTAAAATAATCCATCATGACTGACGGGATGAAACCACTACCCTATATCTGTCTTTTCAATGTATTCTATGTTTACATTAAAATATCATGATGGTGATGTTGTAGACATTGTAATTTATAATATGTTCTAATATTCAAAAGGATTAAACATTCCCCATGAAAGAAAAAAAAAACAGTAAAAACAAAATTTGGGGGAAAAGAAACATTTTTATCCCTTGCTGTCCTAGAACTCACTCTATAGACCAGATTGGCCTCAAACTCACAGAGATCTGCCTCCTTCTACATCCCGAGTGCTGGGGCTAAAGATGTGAGCCATCACTGCCCAGCAGGAACTTATTTTTACACTTTAGAATCATTTAGTATGCCTATTTTATCCACTGATTCTGCTAAAATAAAAAAAATGTATTATCATTTTGCATTTGTGAGAGAGAGGCAAGTATGCTGTGGTGTGCACTGGAGGTCAGAGGACAACTTTGTCCCTTTGGATCTCTCCTTCCAGATTTTGGTGCCAGGGATCCAACTCCAGGTTTGTGTTGCAGGAACTTTACCCACTGAGATATCTTGCTGGCACTCTGCTTAAGTTTTGATAGGCATCGTGTGAGCCCCAGAAAGATTCAAATCTTTATAACAGTTAACCATCCTTTCCACAATTGTGTTGAAATTTAGCATTTAAGTTATTTATATATTTTAGCCTATTTTTATGTTTTGAAATATTTTTTCTTCTTTTTTTGAACTTAGATTTTTTTTTTTTTAGGTTGGTATATAAAGAAATGGGCTCACTTCGGCATCTGCATTCCTGTGTGTCATTATACTTTGTGTCCATTAATCTCCCTCTCCCCTATTCCCCCTAGTTTTATTTTTTATATGCTCAGGAGGGAGGGGATGTTTGTTTCATTTTATGTATGGAAGGCCTGAGTATCAAGGATGCTGATGAAGAGTGCTTGGTGCACACAGGTACACATTGGCACATTTTTGACCTTTTACTTTATGCTCTGCAGGGACCAGAATGGGAATAGATCACACAGAAAACTTAGGAACTTTGAATGCTTGTCTCTGTTCACATTTTGCCTTTTAATCAGCTTGCATCCTGGTGGCCAATGTATATTTAAAACATGTACACAACTCACACACTTGTGCAAGTATATACACATGCATTCTCGATGCACACTCAGTCATACATTACAGAGGTACACACAGTCAATATACACACATTCACATACACTCTCATACATATGTGCACACACATGTACATGAATACACTCTCATGAGTGTGCACACTTCCCACACATATACATACACACACATGAGCGCACACACATACCTCTTGCTATTGCTTCTGATAACATACAGCAAGACCAATTTGATTAGATAGATTTAAATAAAATGAGTGTTCTATAGAATCTACAAAAGAGGTGCTATGTTTGTTAAAATGCTGCAGTTTAGAGCTATACTCAATCTTTATATACAACAGCAAAAGTTAACCAGTGTACAGAAAAGTTTAAGTAGAGAAATATTTTGCAAATTCGGTCAAGCCAAAGAAATCTCAATGTAGCACGCAGAACTATGGATTAAATACTACATTTCTACATTTCATTTCTTTGTTTTATTCCCAGTTTGCTTAAGGAATACATTTTTGTTCTCATTTTTGTATACTTGGTCTTACTTTGGAAAAGGAAACCTTCAAGCAACAATAGAAACCAAAAATAACAGCACCTCAATGATGGCTCTATAAGGTTGGACAGCCAAGTTTGTTGTGATTTTTTTTTAATTTCATGATGTAATTTTATTTAATTTGATGCACATTAATTTAATAGAATATTGACCACTTCCTTTTGCATATATATCTACTCTCAGTACTTTACTCTCAGAACTAGAAACACTATTATATAAAACAAACCTTGGGGGAAAACATATTATGGACTGATCAATTTAAATAATACAATTATTTTCACTTTTCTTAAGGCAATAATTCAAAAGAAGTATGTCTGTGTTCAAAGATCAGTTTATCCTGGTGACTTGGAGTAATGAAATACTAATCCAATTTGTTCCCTATTGCTCATTAATTCTTTTTTTTTTAAATACTTTTTTTTTCTTCAAGTTACATCTCAGTCACAAACCCCTCCCTATTCCCCCTTCCTATCCCGCCCTTCCATCCTCTTCCCCCAGAAGTTTCCCCTTTCAGTCCAACAGATGGTTCCTTCTCTTATAACAGTAAGTATTATACAAAACAACAGATATAAATATGCCACATTTATGAGAGTTAAATGGCCCAGTATACCTTCCCAATGTCCAGTTTATACATATTTGGCCCCTGACTTTAACATTCTACTATCTAACCATCTTCATGAGTTTAAAGGTCTATGATTGTTGTGATTTTTAAACCTACTTATGCCACTTCTGTTGTACCAAAGGTAAAGCTAGTGGAGACCATTCCTTCTTTTGTTAAATGTCGCTGGATTCTTGTCTAGCAGGTGAGTACTGGCTATTAAATTTCTTTTGTTTCATTTGAAGTCACTAAGTGGGCCCAGAATCTGGGTCTAAGAACATTGCTTGGCAGGAGAAGGACACCTATTTTCTACCTGGAAGGATATAGATCAGATGGAGTGCCAAGCATCCATCTTTACATTAGAGGGAAACTTAACCCTGGCTTTGGGAATTGCACCAGTGTTTTCCACCTCATGCAGAGATGAGTTGGAAGGAAAGAGAGAAGGGTGCTGGGAAAACACAGGTCAGCAAATTGGAAAGCATTGGAAGTATGAGGCACAGCAGGGACAGGGGGACAGGTCTGGTGCCATCTGACTTGGTTAATTTAGGATGACCTGCGTGTGGTCATTTTACACCAGCCTGTAAACCCCTCATCCTACACCACACATGCCTGTATACATGTGCATATAAGAATCATACAGATACTTCTAAGAAATAAAAGGGATTTTGTGTTCCCTATGCAAGCTCCAATGGGTCAGCAATGTTTAGAAGCTGTACTTAACAATCAAAAGGAACTGTAAGTCAAGTTACCCTGCAGGTGTGCCCAACCTTTTGACATTTTGGCACAATATTATTGTCAGGTACAAAGTTCATGCTCAAGAACCATGCAATCCAGATACCAACAAAAATCGCAAAACATTGCCATAATGTCTTAAGGAAGTTTATGATTTTGTGTTAGGCTGTACCCATGGCTGTCCTGGGCCCCATGTGGTTGCAAGCAGCCTGTAAGATTGGCCATGACAGCAAGGGTTGTGTCATCCTGGAGATGTGCACCAGGCAGCCCTCGACATTAACAAAGGGTGACTGTACCAGCTCTGATGGGGAAAACACAAACACGTGTCTTCACACTCACCTATTTTTCTCAGTCTCAGTGTCTGAAAACACGGAGTCTGCTCCTCCTCCAACGTGGCAGACCTCATCACCATCTTCTTCCTCTTCATCAAAGTCAGAGGTGTTGAGGAAATCAAAGCTTTCTAAAGCACTCTCAACCGTCAGACTTAGGCTGGAGGACCTGCTTCGGCTGCCTGCCGGCTTGCACTGCAAAAGGCAGAAGGTACCAAGGACACCATCAACACACCAAGGGGACCGGCAGGACTCATGGCGCCCGTGGGAAACATGACACTTTCTTACAATTTTCCAAGCCTTTATTTCTGGTTGGCACTTAAAGTCTTCATCTTGAGAAAAGGAAGTACAACCATGGAGAAAATGGCACAACAGTTGTGATTTGTTCTAACAGAATCCAGAATACCAGAAGGATAGAAGAGATAGAACTGGAGGTAAGTCAGTCACTGGGGGTTTTGGCTGATTAACTTCTTTCTGTTTGAAGTTGTATTACTATAATAATAACTTTAAAAAATGACAACCTGAATGTCTTGGGAACAGAAGTGACATATTCCTTTTGGTGTAGCTCTCGTCACTGAATAAAACAGAATGAGCAAGCTGGGCACCATAGCACGTACTGAGAGCTGAAATGAGAGCACCATTTGAGCTCATGCATTTAAGACCAGCCTTGGCAATATAGTGAGACTTTGTCTCAAAAAAAAAAATTTTTTTTTTTAAAAGACAACCCAACAGACAAATTTTAAAAGGTAACCAGCCACTGCTGACTGCTAACCAGAACCAGTGTCTGCTGCTGAGTGACAATGTCCACAGAGTGCCATGCCCGGAGCTCTCTGTCTACAGTATGCTGTAAAGAATTGACAAAACGAACTTCAGAAAAGGAAACTACACAAATACGCCTGCCCCAGGCTGCCTAGGCAGGAAGCCATTCATCACCATGTTACATTCAAAGATGCCCCCTCCCACCCCCAAGATATGAGGAGGAGCACATGAATGACTTGGGCACGATGGGACAATAGTCCTGATTCCCCTGGAGATCTGTCTTGAAAGGAACTAGACCCATCACCCCCTCTGACCAGGCCCTGGAACTGTGGGGATAAGTTCCTTTTACAGCAGATGGCAGGACATAAAGAGAAGCACGACAGGCTCACAATACCACTGGCTATGGCCTGGAGACACAGAAACATGTCCACATATTCAAGAGGACTTGAGATGGATTGAACAGGACAAGTCTTGCAAAGAAGACACACTAAATGTCCTCTGTCCGGCTAGGAGGATCCCCTTGCTGATTCTTAGCACAAGGTAGGTAGGGCCTTGCGGGGATCTGTCTCAGACTCTTGGGATGGCACAGAAGCACATGGGGAAAGGTCTTTCGGTCTTTTAAATCATGGTTGTCTCATTCACCCTCAGTGATCTCCGTCCGGAAAGTGGCACCATTGAGTCTCTGATCCTCAAGATGTTTAGCACCCTAGGAATGTGAAGGAGGAAGAAAAAGAGAGAGCTTTGTCTGGTGGAAGCCACTTGCCCCAGACCTATGCTTCCAAAGATGCTGTTATCTCGGGGAGAAAAGGGGGATCGGTGTGGCTGGGGACTGTGGAACCCTTACCCCTCTCACTGAAGATTAAACCGGACCACTGCCTTTCTTCAAGGGCACCTTCTTTAGTGTGGCCAGTATGTGTCTCAGCTCTCTGATTACAAGGCAAAGCTAGTCAATCATGCAGATGAGATGTGCAGTGGAATGCCATCCATGTGATCTCCATGCTTGAGCTCTGAATGCATGTTTTTGAGCTGTGTTCTACAGAGAGCAGACTCTAAGTGCCCTTCCCTGCGTCTCAGAGGTTCTCTCTGTAACGAAACTACAGCGAAACTAGAGGCCCTGGTGTCAGAGGCCTGAGTCGCCATTTTTCCCTAGACACAAGTCTTGTCTGGAGCTAGGTCAGTATGAGCAAACGGAGAGAAAGAACATGGTCAGAAAGTCTTGAGAGTGTAGCTCCTGACGTTATCGCAAAGGCCCTAAGACCATCTTACAGTCAGGGAGGCTTCCGATGAGCTGGCTCTCAGCTTGCTGCAGCAAATTTCAAGCTTATTTATTTCTTGAGGAATCCTATGTGACCATATAATCAGATCAGGGAAACAAAGGTTCAACATGTGGTCTAGTCTTCCTATGCTGTATTTAAAGAGTTTCCACCCGTATGTCAGGTACAGACAGATTCATCCTGATGTAGCTTCGATGACACTATCCTTAAGATAACCTGCTCAAGGGGGTGTCATCCCTCCCTCCTCCTGCCTTCAAACCTTGACCCTGTCTGACTACCATGGATGGGTGAAACTGTCTTTGTTGGAATTTGTGATTCACTGGCCTCTAGTATGTGAGTGAAGGTGAATTATTACCGTTTCCTTTGAGATCTCAGTTTGCTGGTTTGGGTCAAGTTCACGAGGGTCTGTGAGAAGAGAGGATGGCTCCTCAGCTTGGGGCTAACTTTCTAGCCTAACTGGTAGCATATTTGAGACCATGACGGACAGACACCAGTATCTCACATTCAGAGTTTATATGTGTGTGGAGATGGTTGGGCACGTGTGTGTATGCGTGCAGGAGAGTGTTAATGCACACGTGTATGTGTATCTATATAGGCCAGAGATCAACCTCTAGTTGTTTTTGAGGTGTCATCTTGCCTGGAGTCAGGGTCTCTGTCTGGCATGGAAGGCACTGAATAGACTATAGACTGTCTGTCTGGCAAACTGCAGGGGTTCTGCTTCTGGGATTGTTGGGATTTCAAGCCACGCACGGCTTTTTCTACATGGGTTCTGGACATCAAACACAAGTCCCCTGCTTTCATGGCGGTGGGCCAGGCCGATCCAAGGCTTTCCCTGAGACTCTGAAGGAATAGAGTTCCTTGTCTAAAGCCAGGAATATGCTTGGCAAGGTCAGTACTGGCCTGGGGCCTGGGCCTTGGGGGAAACTGTGGTTTCCAATCCTGAGAACCCAACACTGCCCCACTAAAAGGCTATGGTTATCAGCCCCAGGGCAACTGTGTGCCTTGTCTGTGATACATGTGAGATGTCCTGTGTTCCCTTTATGTAACATTGCTTTATTAGCTTCCTGCTGACTTTGTCTCATTGTATTATAATTTTATGCTGAGTCTATCCCATTTTTTTCACTGAAAATTGTATATAAGATGCTGTACTTCTCTCTCTTTTTTTCAAGATTTGTTATGCACAGTGTTCTGTCTGCATGTATGCCGGCAGGCCAGAAGAGGGCACCAAATCTCATTATAGATGATTATGAGACACTATGTGGTTGCTGACAATTGAACTCCTAACCTCTGGAAGAGCAGCCAGTGCTCTTAATCTCTGAGTCATCTTTCCAATTCAAGACACTGTACTTCTTAATAAACTTGCTTGACATAAGACATAACTTGCGCAAGACCTCTTGACTCCAGCTTTTCCTGTCTTTTTATCTTCTCAACCCTAGTTCCTTCCTTTCAGGAATCTATCACTAAAGAAAGACTTGTTGGTCCATGAGCCATCTCTCTATTCTTAAACCTTCCTTAGAGTTTATAAACCAATTCCTAATCCATTTAGCTAAGCCTATTTGTTGTCAGGAAAATAAAAATTGATAGGAGTAAGTGGCATTAAAAAAAATCAGCTCCACTTATGTAGTGGTTACACTATGGTCCTGTGATGGGAGAAGACTTGTTATCTTAAATACAATGTTGGTTTAGGATGCACTTTTTCAAAGCAAATCAGATTTTTCTGAAAGATACTTACTTTGAGAACATCATCCAAGTGTGTGACCTCTTGGTTCAGAGCCTGGAACTCTTTGTACTGCTCCTTGTGTGGGTCTAATGCGAGGAAGAGTCCGTTGAAGGCATCTTCCAGGCTGCCATCGGGAAAGGACCGGCCAGCCTCGGATTCACTACCAACAGAGCCTTCAAAGAAAAGCTTCTCTGTGGCTACGTGCCCCTCTGCTGAAGTGAGCCTCTTCACTAGTTGCTTTGTGACGTTTCCTTCAAAAGCATCCAGCTCTACGGGCTTGAGCTCCGAGCCCTCATCTGACTCCTGTAGGAGAGCCTCGGCAACACTATTCTCCAGGAACAGGCTTTCAGCACCGGACCTTGCAGACAAACCATGCTTTCTAGGTTCTACCATATCACTTTTTGGGTGGGACTTTGGCTCATGGTCTTCACCCAAGGAATTCCCGGAAGATGCTGAGCTGCTGTCCTCCAGGCCCTCATTCTGTGAAGGCAGCTCAGCAGGGGTGATGGTAATTTCCGGATGGGCTGAGTGTGAGCTGGAGGGAGAGGTGGCTAAGCTGGAGGTGAAGACACAGTCTCCGTCCTGCAGGTCACTGAAGCTGAGAGACAGTGGCCTTTTGTCCTCTGCTGCCTTTCCACTTTCAAAGATGTCCTCAGGCAGGTTTGACTGTGGAGAAAGACATGACATGGCACATTTGGCACGATTCCTCTCCACCCAAGAGGGAAGGCAAAATTAAGATGAAAACTCTTTAATGTTAGCAGTTTATCTGATATGTGTGTGTGTGCAGGCAAAGGAAAACAAACCATTAAAAACTGTTTCCAGGGCTGGAGAGATGGCTCAGCGGTTAAGAGCACTGCCTAGTGCTCTTCCAAAGGTCCTGAGTTCAATTCCCAGCAACCACATGGTGGCTCACAACCATCCACAATGTGATCTGGTGCCCTCTTCTGGAATGCAGGTGTACATGCAGATAGAGCACTCATATGCATAAAATAAATAAAATAAATCTTAAAAAAAAAACAAACAAAACTGTTTCCATTGCTGGATCTAGGTGAAAGTTCATGGTGCTATTCATAGATTTGGCATTTTTCTCATGCACTTTGAGGGTGAATGGGGATATTTTTTATAAATTCCAGGATCTGACAGTACTTGACAGTCATTACCATGAATAGCACAACCTCTCTTTCTCTCTCTCTTTTGTGTGTGTGTGTGTGTGTGTGTACATACAGTGTGTGTATTTTTTCTTTTCTTTTTTTTTGGTTTTTCGAGACAGGGTTTCTCTGTGTAACAGAGCTCTTGCCGTCCTGAACTAGCTTTGCATACCAAACTGGACTTAAACTCACAGAGTTCTCTCACAGGCCTCTGCCTCCCGAGTGCTGGGATTAAAGGTGTGAGCCACCAAGCCTGGCCCCTTCCCTTCTTCTTTTGCTCCAAAGATGAGATATTTGTTCTGCTTCAGTTCTCAACAAATGTCTTTGAAAAACATCTACTGACAAATTGCAAACTTTTCAAATGCATTTGTTTAGCTTTTGTAGAAACGAAAGAAGACTATTGATGGATGCAGACTCATGGAATCTTTGGAAACACAGTTTCCAGACAAACTCTGTCAAGCAAGCCCTGCCTCAGGTTTCCTTTTTGCTTCAAGAAGCTCTGAAGAGAGAGGTCAGAAGCAACCAGGCAACTGAGCTGGGGCGATAGCTCAGTGGGTAGAATGTCTGCCTTACATGTGTGAGCCCCTGAGTTTGATACTCACACAGGAAGAGATTTCCAGATAATCAAGCAAAGTGAGCATCTTTGGACTGTCTTCCCTCAGGCTGGTGTGTCCAAACTTTCAATACCATGATATGACATTGTCATTTACAAAATTTACAAAATTCATGCCAAAACTTCACTGGTGAGTTTTAAAAATTGTAAAATGTCCTAACTAAGTTTACTATTTTGTGTTGGTCTGTGTTCATAGGTATGTTTCCTGTAGAAAAGGCCCTTTAGGTAGTTGAAATTATAGAATCTCTATGAAATCTCTATGCCATCACTAGGCCATCTCTTAGAAATTGTTTTCTTCTTCTTATATTCCAGGTTAAGTTTTAACTTCTATTCTATTGCATTTTGTGTGTGCATATACTCACGAGTGTGAGAGTGGGTGTGGAAGTCAGAGGACAACCTTGGATGCTACTCCTCACTGTATACTGTGTTTGAGACTGAATGAGTCTCTAGCTCACCACTGAGTATGGTGGGGTAGCTGGCCTGTAAGCTTCTCACAATTCTCCTGTCTCCACCTTCCTCCCATCTCACCACAGAAGCACTGGGATTGCAAATGCAGACACCACCATATCCAGGTTTCTGTGAGTTCTGGATATCCAAACTCAGTTCCTTATAGTTGCTTGCCAGGTGCTTTATCCACTGCATCATCTCCCTTGCCCCCCCAATTAGATTGAAAAGTGTTTATTAATTACAGGCCTGTGGAGTGTGTGTATGTGTGTGTGTGTCTGTATGCCAAGGTACACTTGCGGAGGTTAAGGGATACCGGTGACTGATCTAAGGTTCTCAAGTTTGTGTAGCAAGCACTTTTACCTACTGAGACACCTCATTGAGCCTCCAAATTGGGCTTTTAAAGAACAGCCATTCCTACGTATCCATCAACTCTAAACATACAGAGTCAACCAACCACAGATGGGAAATACTTGGAACGTTTACAGACTTTTTCCTTGCCATCATTCGCTACAGCAGAATAACTATTTCCCCACCAGTTACACTGTATTAGGAACCATAGTTAACTCATATGGAGATGATCTGAAGTACAGGGGTAGGGGTAGGGTGTGTACATAGGGTCTATCCAATTGCTATGCCATCTGATGTAATGAGCTTGAGCCTCCGTGGATTTGGGTATCTGATTTTGTCCTGGCATCATTTTCCCAGAGATACTCAAGAATAGCTGCATGTGGCACGCGCTAAGCTATTGTCTGTTTCAATTATATATAAAATCAAGAATTTTCACAGTCATGCTGGGAATGACTGCAAGTGAACAATGACAGCAAGTTAACCAAAGCAAGCAGGACAGAGGCTGTCCTCTCTGAGCAGCGGGCTCCCGAACACTTCCTCCTCTCTAGTCTGAGTTCCTGCCTTCACTTTCCCATTCTCTTATAGCCTTACACCCCAGTAAAGATAAAAGGGAAAGGGGAACGGATGGGTGAAGGATCAGAGTCCCAACTGCTGGGCCATCTCTGAAAACCCCTTAGGCCCATTACTGAAGGCCCATGTTCTCCAAGAGCCAACAGTTCTTTGCAGCCTTGCCTGAACTGTGCACGCACCCCTGGCTGCATCGGGGTGGACTGCTGGCTATAGCAGAGGGCTGGGTGGTGAGGGGCAATCTACACTTACTTAAGTGGCAAACATTGAGTTGTACTAAGTTCAGACGCTCTGTCACACAGACTTATGGCTTATGAAGGATATGCACCTGCCAACAGGTGCCCACAGGAAGGAAGTCAAAATGGAGGAGTATGGCCTGAGGGCTCTAAAAGTGGCAGGAGAATTTGCATAGGGCCAAACTTTCCAACAGAGCTGCGTGTGCACATTATCTCCCTGGCTACTTAATGATCTTGCAAACTACCCACGCTGGGAGGAAATTCACTAGCCTGGATAACTGCAAAACTATCCTCTTTGCTTCCCAAAATTGCCCACCCCATCCATATTAATCTCAAAGCAGTTTCGCTTTTACGGCATCACAATGCGCCATAAAATTCTTGATGCAGAGATGTAACCCCTCTTGAAGCTTAAACTACCAGCAGCTGCCGTCTCATAACACCTAGTGCAAACACATTGGTCTCCAGGTGTTGTCATCTTTACAGACATAGGCACAGAATTCCTTTTTAACTCTTGGGTAGATCGATTTCACTTCAGTTGACAAAAGATGTATTGGGAAGTATATCATGAGACCAAGATCCTAGCAGGGGAAAAGATGGGTCTGGAACCCAGTCTTGGAGATTGGTGAAACAGAGGACAGGAGGAAAGGGCACATATGACTTCTTGGAAGAACGTGGGGCATTTGAAGAGCCATGGGACACACAGAAGGGGCAGAGTAGGGAGGGAGAAATGGGTCCACTGCGGTGAGCTGTAAACAGATAAGAATGGCTATCCTGAGGACCACTGTGTTCTCCCACACACTATAGGGAGCGATCCAGTATCTTCTAATCTTGCTAAAATTATGATGTTCAACTTCTACCAACTCTCCCATGATGGCCGATCTTCATTGTCAACTTGAGTAAATTAGAACCATTGTGGAGACACACCTTTGGATATGCCTATGAGAGTGCTTCCAGAAAGGTTTAGTTGATGTGGGAAGAGCCACCCTGAACATGGGCAGCACATTCCATGGGACAGAGGCTCAAAGTGACTACAAGGAGAAAGTGAGCTGAGTGCTCATCTCTGTTTCTTGACTGCTAGCACAATATGACCAGCTATGCCATATGGGTGCCACCATGCCTTCTCCACTGTGTGCCCCTTAAACTGTGGGCCCAAGCAAACTCTTCCTGCCTAAAGTTGATTCTTGTCAGGTACTTTGGCACAAATGGTAAGTAACTTCAGCATTCCTGTAGCCCTCCAAGTCACAGCACATGAACATAAAGCCATAAAATTGATAGTTACTTGGAAAGTGTATCAGACTATTGGTTTTTGGTATTATTTTTATTTTTACACATTTCTCATACAATCTTCCTATTTTCCTTGGATACTCCATGAGCATTTATGTTATCCTTTTCTCCTTTATTTTTAGTTCAATGAATTATTGTTGATATAATTAGTGTATTATTATTATTATTATTATTAGCCCAACGTCCTTTAATTTCCTCTCAGGATAATTAAAGGTGACATTTATTCATCTGATGAAGAGCAGAGCATTTCTCATATGTATGTGCACTTGTCCATGTGTTCTTTTAAGAATAATATGTAATTCATGAAAATAGGTTACCTATTACATTCATATGAATTCCAGGGGTTTTTGTTTTTTGTTTTGTTTTTTTACTAGAGCAGGATGGAATAAGACAGACCGTTAAATAGGAGCAGTTACAGCGAAGTTGGCTTAAATCATCCAGAGTCTTTGAGTGCCAGCTTTTGGAAGTCTGATGTCAGTGGTAGACCAGTTACCTCTTGAAAGAACAATTTCTTTTTTTCTTCATAGGAACTCAGCCCCAGGAGCTCACCATGTAGTGGAGGATGACAATAAACTTCTGACTCACCTTGCTTCTACTTTCTGAGTGTTGGGATTACAGATGTACCATTGTATCTGGTTCATGTGGTGCTAAGTTTAGAATCCAGGCCTCAAGCTCTCTATCAACTGAGCTACATCTCTAGAACCAATGCTATTGTTTGTTTTTAAAAGTGAAAATCTTTTTACCATGGAGGAAAAAAAATCACAGCATAAAATGAGGAACTGTTGGAAAAGGAGGATGACAAATTTGCATGCACGACCATGCTTCCCACCCCAAGGACAGGACAGTTATCATGTAGCAAGCAAGACAGGCAAAACATAAGAGTCATGCTAGGCTGCATGCACAGGATCCTTGAAGTCTAGCACATCACTCCAGGCAGCCCACACTCACATAGAATTCTAGCAGGGCCTTGGGGTTCAGGCTGAGGGAAGGCAGGTCACCGACAGAGTGGTTGTGGTGCAACGTGGCCAAGAAAGTGTCTCGCAAGGCACTCAAGACAGACAGCCGCAACCATCTCTTCAGAAGTCAGGGCGAGATAGGGAAGTTAGTGGAAAGAAGCAGGTTAACGGGTTTCCCTTGATAGTTAGGAGGGCCTGACGAAGTCAAGAGGTGTCATTCAAATACACTTGAAAAGATTAATGTCAAAGGATGCTTGGAAAACCTACATACCATTTCCTAGCCAAAGGTGAAGTAGAGTGAGGGAGAGACAGGCAAAGGAAGCCAGCCCTGGACTCAGAGGGCCCATTTATCTCTGAACATGGCCTCTCTAGTCACCATACACTTAGGGTGGTGTCTAGGAAATGCTTTTCTTCTTTCCATGTGTGTATGAGTGTGGGATGTATGCGTGTGCAGCTGTTTGTGCACAGGTGAAGAGTCCCAAGGTTGATATCAGGAATTTTTCTTGATTACTTCTCCACCTTATTGACTGAGGCAAGTTCTCTTGATCAAACCCAGAGCTCTATGATATGGCTGGCCTCACAAGCCAGCCTACTCTGGAGATTCCCATCGCAGCCTTTCCAGGCTGGAATTAAAAGTGAGCCACACACCCACCCAGCATTTAGTGTGTTTTGGTGATCCAAATTTTCGTCCTCATGCTTGCACAGCAAGCACTTTAACTGCGGAACCATCTCCACTATTTTTGAAAGGCTCTGATGTGGGTGGTGAACACATTTCAAAGTCTACCAGAACTCCCCAGCCTTATCATTTCTAAGCGAGGAATCACACTGAACTTACGAAGAAGGGGTAGTCTTTGAAGGTAGGTGTTTCTGGGGCGCCCTGGCTGTACATGGACATCCTCCGCTGGAGAGCAGCTGTCTTGTTCCCAGGGCCTGACGATGGGGTTGTGTCCTCTACATCAAAGGGACTGTAAAACAATGGGTTCTCAGGTCAGAGTACCTGTTAAAATCACCTTTTATTCTGGGATGGGGGAAGATGGCTTTTCAATGTGAAAATATCAACTTAGTCCAGTGGGAACTGGGCTGGTTTGGGCCAAACTAGGCTGCCAGAAAATAAAGAAAAACAAGCAAACAAAAAAAGAAAGCAGAGGACTGATTCTAGACCTGATACTAGGGCCAGTTTGCAGAAGCTTTGAGCACAGATGTGCCAGTTTCTCCATGAGTGTTAGAAACACGAGTCGATTGGCTGCTCACATGTAACAGGGTGTTGGGGAAACCTACAAACGTTCCTCAGATCTTTGTCTGGGCAGGCAAGTGACTAGCAGACTGTTGTTCAGTACTAAGGGAAACAGAACTAGAGTGGTCTCAGCTGTCCTGGTTGCTGGTCACTGACGTCCCACTACCCAGCAGGGACAGGGACCTTGCCTTTGAGGTGTTCATTGAGGACCACAGACTGTGAGCACAGGAAAGGCAGGCATTGGGCACTGACACTGTTTCCATGACAGAACAACTGGGTCTTGGCTGTTGCCACAGCCAACTTGGATTTGTAAAGGAGGCCTCTGACACAAATGTCAATGTGACATTTACTCACGAGCCAAGGGCTGTGATCTTTCTCCTCAGGTGACTTTTTAAAAGAATACATTTTTTTTTTTATTCCCTGAAAAAACAAATCTTGTGTGAGGGCAGGGTATAGCATGCATGTGGAGGACAGAGAACAACATTCGGTGTGAGTCCTCCTGTTGAAACTTGTCTGAGACAAACTTCTTGTTTCTTGTTGGCTGCTGTGTATAGCAGGCACCCTGTAATTCTCTGGTCTCATTGTAGGAGAGCTGGGATTATAGACATGTGCTACTGAGTCTGGTTTTACAAGGGTTGTAGAGTAAACTCAGCTCCTCACTCCTGCATGGCAAGAGCTATGCATAAAGCCATCTCTCCAGCCCTGATTTTCCTTGACTTTTTCAGTCAGGTCTCATATGGCTCAGGCTGGCCCACAACTTGCTATGAAGCTCAGGTTACCCTTGAACTTTTGGTCCACCTGCTTCTACCTCCCACATGCTGGGGTTACAGACATGTGCCACCACACCAGGTTATAATAAATCACTTAAAAGTAGGCAATGGAAGGGGAGAGGTATGTGGACATGCCACCTGGCGTGCTTAAAAGATTCTGATGCAGCAGTTTGGGTGTGGCTACTGTTCCATGCTGGTACTGTGGTTCGCCAGCCAGCCCTGAAAGCTTTGGACATCAGTACTCGCCCTTCCGTGGCAAACTTGAAAACAGGAACTTACTACCATGTGATTTCCAGGTTCAGTTTGATGGTACCGAGGTCATTGATGTCCACGGCCACCACCTGGGGTCGGGCTGCAAACAGCTCTTTGGTCTCGCAGGTCACGCTGCCTACCAGGATGTGAGTTGCCAGGCCTTTGAGTTCTGTGACCTGGGAGAGAAGAGAAAGAGGAATAGTCTTGTCTTCCTTTTTGCCTTACTCAATCTATTCCTTATTTTAGAAATACATCTGACAGACAGGTATTTTAAAAAGTGTTACTTTGTCTCCTGTCTTTGAGAGCAACTCAACTATAAGAGGGTTTGCATAGAGAGAAGCCTGTAGGATGGTGGGTGCCCACCTGGGGATCCTGTGGCCATGATATCAGGAAGGACAACAAAAGGCAACTACTGTACCTTAATGGAAATGAACCCAACGATGAGGGGCAGGAAGACGGTTTCTTCTCCATCCCAGCTCTGTTTGCCGTTCACTTCTATTTTGCCCTTCAGTTTCCACCTCTGCCGGCCATACTTCATGAAAATCTGGGGTGAAGATATTAGGCAGCCTCATGTTTCACCAGACTCCACCTTCCCTCCCAATGGCCAAGATCCAAGGGCCAGGAAACAGGCTCCTGACCTTCATCTCCACCCTCCACCCCCACTCTGGGTTCTCAGTGGAGTCCAGGAGGAGTGTGGAGGAGATTTAATTAAATTAATTTATTTACTTGAAACAGGGTCTCACTACGTAACTGTGGTTAGCATGGAACTCACTAAGTAGATCAGGCTGGCCTCCAGAGGTAGACCTCACAGAGCTCTACCTGCCTCTGACTCCTGAGTGCGAATATTAAAGGGATATTGTCAGCACATCTGGCCTAGTCAAGGGGTGCATTATGCTTCTCTAGCTGAGGGTGTGGAAGTTTCTTTCCTAAAAGGTCATAGCAGGAGCTGGAGAGTTGGCTCAGTGGCTAAGAGAACTTGCTGCTCTTTCAGAGGACTGAGGTTTGGTTCCCAGCACCCACACCATGGTTTATAGCTACTTTAATTCCAGTTCCAGGGGATCCAACACCCTCTTCTGGCCTCTGCAGGCACCAGACAATTCATAGTGTACAGACACACATGCTGGCAAGCACTCACACACATAAAAATAAAAATAAATAAATCTACATAGTTTTGTTTTTTTAAAGAGGACATAGCGCTGTGTCAGTCTGTCCACTCATGTGAAACTTGCCATTCACCCTGCATCAGCACATCAGCCATCAGAACTCTTGATATGTTGACCCCAGCTCCTTGAGAGAGACAAGAACCATTTCCAATTGTACTTGTGGCCAGAGGAGAGAAATAAAGACTTCCCCCTGGTGACCCTGGTAAGCCATGAGACCCTCCATACTCTGGGCAGAGAAGGCCAGCTGGGTGAATGACCTTAGAGCCGTTGCAAGGAGATGAGATTGTTACATGCATTCTCTTTTGAAGAAGCAAAAAGTGAAAGGCCTGTTTATTTTACAAAGGCCTTTGTTTTTGAGACAGGGTCTTTCTATATGGCTCAGGCTGTCTCAAATAACAATCCCTTCAGATATGAGCTACCATGCTGATTATAAGTGCTGTTTTTAAAAAATAAAGAAAACTCTATAATCAGTTGTTGGTCAGTCCAACCTTTGGCCATCATCAGATGACACTGCCGTACACAAAGCTCATACTCAAGAACTGTGGAACTGAGTTACCAAAACTTTCCACATGCACAGAAATGATCTAATATGTGAAGTTTACGATTGTGTGTTAGGCCACATTTACATTCTTGGCTGTATGCAGTCCAAGACATGCCTGGTACTATTCATTTTCTCACAAAACTTTGACTCAGTCATGATCTTAGATTAGATCTTGGATCAGAGAGAAAAGCTGCTACAATGTACAATTAGGGGCACTTGGGAGCACATGAATTTATTCTATCAGATGGCATTTATTGAAGAGGCAATGCTCAATTTGTAGGTGTTAAGAATTTCTGGGGCTTATGTGAAAGATGGTCCTTTCAGTGTTGGGAGAAGAACTTAGGAATGCAGGGTCCTCACTGGTAGTAAGTAAAGTAGCATCAACCTGGTAATGATGGGGTGTATGGAACAATCGTGTTCCATATGTGGGAGTTCTCAAGTTACCCTCCCAGCTTCCTCCCTGGCTCAAAGTGTTAAAAGACAAATTAAGCAAAAATAATAACAACCGGACCTAGGTTAACAGACCTGTAATCAAGAGGTGGTGCATACCTGACATCCTAGCTGAGGCAGGAGGATCACAAGTTCAAGGTCAGCCTGAGCAACTTTACAAACTGCTGCTTCAAAATTCAAAAAGCAGAGGTGGGAAGTTGGCTCAGCCATTAAGAGGACATATTATACTTGCAGTGGACCTGCATTCAGGTTCCAGCATCTATGTCAGGCTCACAACTGCCAGAAACTCAGACTCTGATCTCTGTAGGCACCTGCACTCCTGTGTACATACTCATACAGACATAGACACAGACTCGGGCGCGCACTCACACACACGCACACACACACACACACACACACACACACACACACACACACACACAC
>CAJQZJ010033798.1:2653548-2679175 GCA_907164525.1 Lophiomys imhausi
CACACACACACACACACACACACACACACACACACACACACACACACCCTTTAAAAGAAGTAAAACATTGACTGAAGATGTAGCTCAATGGTAAAACACTTGCTTAGCATGCACAAGTTCCTGGGTTCAGTCTCTAGTACCAAAATAGCAACAGCACCAGCAACAACGAGAACAATAATACAAACAAAACTACAGACAGCCCTTCAAGCCCTCAATGCCAACATGAAGGCCAACATGTTACTTACTTCATATTGATCTCCAGGACAGAGGCGGGCAAAGCCAGCCAGACCTGTGAACAAGAGATCGGGCTGTGAGGAACAGAACACATTCCCTGTCTTTAGAGGTCCAATTTGTCATGGGTTAAAAATGCAAGTAACATGTGAAACTGGAGGAAACTCAGGTCACAGATTTGGGGCCATCTTTGGAGAAGAGCCTTTTGTAAGGGATGTAGAGGGAGTCCACCCATCAAAGCTAGCAGGGACACTCCTTGATGGGGTGGTGGGAGGGGATTTCCAGGGCCAGGGAGACTGTCCGGCGGTTAGAACTCTGTGTACCTTTGGCAGATTGCAGGACCAGGGCAGCAGGACCAGAAAGATCTTTTACTGACCAAAATATTCCCTTGGAAACAAACTGGCCTCTTGTTTCTCTTCTGTCCCAAGATCTGTGACACTAAATACCTCCCTTGTGAGTCCTTGTCCCCATCACTTGTCTGTGGCACACTCATTCCTCTGTTTTTCTCATTCTTTTTATACAGCATAATGATGCCACTGCTTAAGGTTATGAAATTGCTAGAGATAGACTATAAAGTACCCCAAACTGGGGATTAAGAAAACACAACAAGGGGCTGGAGAGATGACTCAGCGAATGGGAACACTGACTGCTCCTCCAGAGGACCTGGGTTCAATTCCCTGCACCCACATGGCAGCTCACAGCTGTCTGTAACTTCAGGATCCAACATCGTCACACAAATGATACATGCAGTCAAAACACCAGTGCACATAAAAATTAAAAACAAACAAAAGAAAACTAACCAAATCCAACCAACCGCCAACAACAGCCCGTTCCCTCAAAAGAAGAGGTTTAGGGTTACGATTGCTGTGATGAAACACCACAGCCAGAGCAACTTGGGGAGGAGATGGTTTGTTTGGCTTACATTTTCATATCATAAGTCATCACTGGAGGGAAGTCAGGACAGGAACTCAAACAGGGCAGGGACCTGGACCTCCAGCCCCGGGTGGCCCCTCACAATGGGCTGGACCCTCCCCCATCAATCACTAATTAAGGAAATGCTCTATGGCTGGCTCTTATGGAGGGATTTTCTCAAACAAGGTGCCCTCCTCTCAGATGACTCTAGTGTATGTCAGTTGACAGAAACAGCTAGCACAAGGTGGCTTTTCTTCCCCTGTGTGCAAGTCATTTTGAAGTGGAACTGAGACCTACTGTGCACCTATCTGCTTTAGCAGTAAAATGTCTTGTCAGAATAGGTGGCCATCATCTTGACCCAGCCCAGGGGTCCCATCTGGTCACCCTTTTCCTTCTTCGTATAGATATTTACTAAAAGCCCACTGTGTGGGGTGAAAATGTTTATTTACATTTTATTTTTTTCCATGAAAAAGTTTTTATGACAAAAATTCAAATGAAAAAATTATCACAGATGTTTTCCGTGTATAACCTTTGAGTCCTGGTAGGGGTTTCTTGTGGTGTGTATATGCTTCTGTACGTATGCACATGCAAGTGTGTGTTTGTGGATGTGGTGGCCAGGGTTCGATACTGATACTGATGTTGTTTTCCTCAATCGCTTCATCCACCTTATTTTTTGAGACAGGCTCTCTAACTGAACCTGGAGGTTGCTGGTTGTTTAGACTGGCTCGCCTAACCAAAGCACTACCTACCCACCTGTCTCATGTCCCCTGCCCCTTCACCACCAAGCTGAGATTGTAATCATGGGATACCGTGCCCAGCTTTCCATGTGGGTTCTGCACATCCAAACTCAGATCCTTATCTTTGCTTTACACTGTCTTCCCTGCCCTGGGTTGTGTTTCTAGAAAACGGCGTTTTACTCATGTAAATATAACAAGGATGATGTCACACTGTGTGTTTCGCCTTCAGTGAATGGCTCAGTTAATAGACTGTGAGAGTCTCCAATGAACGAATCTGTTTCCCATTGGCCGATGGGCCTGGGTATGAACAGGATAAATCCAGGAAGCTTCAAAATGGACCTAACTTTTACCACCACTTTTCAGTAGATGGCAGCAGTGCACCAACTTGGCATGCCTTTTATTTGTCTAGCCCAACCATCTAGGACCAGCTCTCACTAATAACTAGAAGCTAATGAACCACTTAGGAGGACCCACTGTAATAAAAGCAGGATTGGAGGAAGCTATTTTCATGAATAGTTCTGGAACATTTAGGGTTTTTTTCCCACCCCCACAAAAATGCATCTGAAAGAATGCATGCTGGCTGGCTTTTATGAATCGAAAGCCTCATGTACTAATTCTAACAAAACCCATTTGCCCTTTGAAAGCCTACAAATTATCATTTTAGGGTTAATCCACTGCCTGTTTACGTGTGCGGAGACAATAGGGAACATGCTTTAGGGAAGCTGACCACGTACCATGATAGATAAGGTGAGAAAAAGGTTGGGGAAAAGTCCTTTGATGACCCTCCCCAATTCTCAAAATTACCAGAAATTTCATATGTAAAGAACTTTACTGGAGAGGGTGTGCTGTGGTTGTGATGGATTTGGGGCCTCGCTGCCCATGTAACGATCTCAAGGCATCTCCCATCCTCTGGTGACAGTGGCAACAGCAGAAAGGGCAGCAGTCAGGAGGAATCAGTTCCAGGAGATGCTTTTCAAAGCTCCCCAGGTGATGGTGCTCACCGTACAGGCTAAAGCTGAGCACCCACGCTGGAGCAGTGGCAGTGACAGCCGGTCGGTCTTTGGGGCCTGGCAGGGTTCTTCCAATCCTGGCCCGAGGCCCTGCTGGCATTTCTACAGCTGCAGAAAGCTCAATGTTTTCTCAGCTGCTCAGTGGTAACTGTTATATCAGTTAAGAAGTTTTCATTATGGCCACTCAGAAACCATCCCTGGGTTGCCTCACGTGGGTCTTCTATCTTTTTGATTTTTTAACTTGCTCCCTTGCAGCTCTTCCTCAGTCTGAATGGAGGAAAGGGTGCTGCTCCAGTGTGACTGTGACTTTGAAATGTCCCCAGGCTCGTGTTTGAACATTTGGTCACCTGCTGGGTGGCTCTGTTTTGGGAGGTTATGGAGTCTTCAGGAGTTGGAGCCAAACTGGAGGGAATCAGACACTGGAGGGTGGATCTTGAGGTTTATAACCCTGCTCTGCATCCAGGCCCTGCTTGGCCTCCTGATCTACCCTGCCTGATAAATCCTGCCTCAGCTGTAAGCCTCTCTGACTATCACAGCTCCCCCTCCCACGGTGGGCTGAATTCCTCCAAACCTTAAGACACAGTGAATTCATTCTCCTTAGGTTGCTTCTTTCAGAGAGTTATCACAGTGGCGAAAAGTTGCTGATACAGCCACACAGCCTCCCACTTGGCTCCCTGTGCCACTGGCTTCCTTAGCTCAGACATAGTTCTGTCAGAGGAGTCATCCACTGTTTCCCAGTTCGGCCAGGGGAGTCATCCACTGTTTTGCAGTTCTGCCATGATCTTCCTAAGAGTACCACCTCCTACTTTAAGGCAAGTTGCCAAGTATCTGACCGCTGGGTGTCTTTAATACAGGCCTTCCTTCTTTAAGGGCAGGTTTCCTAGCTCACCAGAGGCTGGCCTTGCCCTAAAAGCTACCATGCCTAGCTAACACTGATCCCTGCATATGTGTGTTCCTGAAAATTGGGAAGAAAACCAGTTTTCTGTAAGATACTGAAATTCTTAGCTTCCTTTCTGGTTCGGAGTCCTAGATCCAGTTCTCCTCAGTTGGGCACTCAGGGGCTTTCAGAATCTGACCTAAACAGCTCTTCCATAGAACACAGACCACAGTGCTTTCCTGGAAGCATGGGGCAGCTTCCTGTCTTCAGGAAGGAGTTCTGGCTTATTTGTTCTAGACAAAGGTTGTTTTAGGAAGTTCCCTCCACCACCACCTCCCAACCCTCACCTCAGAGGGAACCTTCTTTTAAATTTTTTTCTCTTGTCTTGTCTTTCTTTCTTTATCTCTTTCTTTCTTTTTTCTTTTTAGACAGTGCCTCCCTCTGAAGCCCAGGTTGGCCTCAAACTTACAACAATCCTCCTGTCTCAGCCTAAAGAGTGCTGAGATTATATCCATGGATCACCAAACCTGATTTAATTATATTTTCTTTTGAAACAGTTTACTATGTAGCCAAACTGGCTTTGTGCTCAGACCCTCCTGTCTCTGCCCCCAGCAACCAACCCGTCCATCCTGGGCTTAGGCTTCCACAGCAGTTGGTCACGTGATTGGTCCAGTTGCCCAGGTATGCCCTGAGTGAAGATTCAGAGGTTCCCTGCCTGCCATGCTCCATCTCCAGACAACTGTGGTGCCCAGGGGTCACGAGGCGGCAAAGGCAGGTGTGCACAGCATAGTGCCCCTTGCCTCCCTGTCTTTATCATCACCACCACCAGGACAACTGCCTTTCATATTGTAGTTAGTTGCGAGACTAAGCAAAAGGGAAGTGTGGGAGGGTGTGGCAGGAGGAAGTTAGGGACTGTCAGATCTGAGAATGTGATGAAAGTTGTTGGGGGTTGGTCTGGGGCTGCTATGTTTTCAAATGCTAAATACTGGCCTCCAACGTCTGCTTACAGTCCCATGAGCATATTCTCATATCCATCAAATGATGTTGTATAAACTTTTCTTACCAATCTTCTCTGATTGGTTAAATAAAAGATGCTATAGCCTATAGCTGGGCAGAAGAGAGGTATGTAGTAAGAGTTTATTAACAACAACAACAAAAAAAAACCAGTTATGAAAATTTTTTTGTTTAATCCCAGATGTGAGGCTGCTTCAGTTAAGACCTCATATGTAAACTACTAACTGCCTTGTGAGCTAGCAGGGCCATGGCTTAGCCAGCTGAGCAAGTTGAACTCTGAGGACTTGAGAGAGGGAAAAGAGCGAGAGCCTGGAGGAGAAGTGGGGTGCTACAAAGAAGAAAGAGTTGCTGCTTGGTGCTCCCCCAAACTGCTGCTGGTTTTTCCTGCTGCTGTTTCCTGGTTTGCTGGACTTCTGGATATTGTGACTACTGAGACTGGTATTACCCCCCAAAGAACCCAACCACCCTAGTCAGCAGGATTTTTCATCAGTAGCTTAAAAAGAGACCTGCGTCCCTTTCCCTTTTAACCTTCTTTCTCTCCCACCTAGTGTTGGGGGATGGGAAGGAACAAGGATTGGAAGGGAGGCAGAGGGATTAAGAATAGTAAAATAATTAGAGTGAATAAGAAAACAAAAATGATAAAAAGCCATCGCGTTAAAAAAAGTAAGCACGGGCGGTGGTGGCGCACGCCTTTAATCCCAGCACTTGGGAGGCAGAGGCAGGCGGATATCTGTGAGTTCGAGGCCAGCCTGGTCTACAAAGTGAGTCCAGGACAGCCAGAGCTGTTATACAGAGAAACCCTGTCTCGAAAAACCAAAAATAAAAAAAGATCAATGTGCAAAAAAAGTAAGCAGAGCTGAGATTCCCAGGCTTGGGGTCTCAGAGGGACCATGAGACAGGAGGAGAGAGAAAGGGAGATGGAGAAGAAGAGCCAGGGAAGTTACCATAGGGCAGTATGGATCATGAGCAGGTGGCCATGAGGACTGGCCTGATGGAACAGAAGTACCCAAATGGACCATATACGAGTATATTGGGATACAAGGCTGGGAAATAGCAAGACAGCTTAGAGGGTTGCTCTCTGCCCAGCTCTAGTGCTTTAAAGCTTATTATAAATGTAAAGGGCCTCTGTGTCTTTTATTCAGAAACTAAATGGTCTGTAGTGGGGAAGAAACCCCAAATAATTATTTATAAGCAAAGGGAGGGCATAGAAAATCCCCCCCAAATATTTATTCCAATAGAAAGTGGCTGGTTTTGGACATGAGGTCAGGGGATGGGTGGCGTGTACTAATCAAACCCAATGGACAGGCAGTGGCTCATTGGAATCTAGGATGTTATGGAAGGCAGGAACTCTTCTCACTCTTTTTGTGGAAGAAGAGGATGACAATAATGATGGGGTGTGTGTACGTATGCCTACATGTATGTGTATGTCTGTACATGTGTGTATGTGTACATATGCTTACATACGTGTGTGTGTCTTTACAGGTGTGTGTGTGAAATCACAGATGCAGTTTCTGGGTTTCTTACTTTAGGAGGGTAGAGGTGACAGGGCAACCTCAGAAACAAATGAGAAAAGTGGGCAGAGGGACAGCAGAGCAGACAGCTCGGGCATTCACTGCCTCAGGCCCAAGGCACCTGGTTCACAGATGGTGGGCAGGACATCTTCACCCATGGCAGAATCTCAATATCATCATCCCCTTACTACCTCTAGGTCTGAGATTTGGATCACATAGGTGGGTGGGTAGTGCCTTTCCCCTGCCACACCTTTTAGGCTGCTTATGTTTTAGGGTGAAGGGAATCCCCTCTCTAGGGAAAACGCAGCATTTGAGCAATGGATGATAGTGTCTGCTCAATTGTTAGGACTTCTTCATAATGTGGCCATGTACTGGTAGCTTTGATGGCTCATTTCCATGGTCAAATTGCTTAAATAAAAAAATGCCTAGAAGGTTGTGTATGATGGTGAGCAACTGTAATGAACACAGTAAAAATAAAAATGCCTTTTAGACATGTAAACATAGCTTAGTCAGGAACCCCTGAGGTTGGAGAGTCTCCTCTAGCATCCTGACTCTTGAAGTGGAGACTCCTGCTAGAGACTGAACCTGACCTTCGGCTAAGATACGTTGCAGAGCCTTGGGGAGATAGGCTTAGGACTGTAGCTAGGAATTTAGAGTGTGAGCCTTATGTGATGACCTTGTATGGTGGTATAATAAAATATAACTTTTGTTATACCAACTACTCATTTCTACCTTCTTGCTCTTGACAGTGACTATAATCCTATCGATTAGTGGGTAGTGAGTGGTAAGGATATCAAGAGTTCAAGGCCAACTTCAGCTATATAGCAAATACTACATGAGACCCTGTTGAGAAAGAAGGAAAGGAAGGAAGGGGCCCCATGAATTAGTGAAGCATAACCCTTTGGATGTGTCCATGAGGGTGTTTCCAAGGTAAGATTTAGAAGGTAAGACCCACCCTGAATGTGGGTGGCCACGTCCTGCAGGCTGGGGTTTTGGACTGAATAAAACAAAAACAGAAAGGAAGGCTGAGCGCCAGAATTGTCCTTTCTCTGCTCTTGGTCCTGGGAAATTCAAGGAGTCTTAGGCACAGACCCCACAGCCATGAGTGCTTTTATATCCTCCCTGCCATGATCAGCTGTCCCTGCCTGAAACCATAAACTATAGCGAACTCTTTCTCCCCAAAGTTGCTCTTTATCATGTATTTGTCACATAGATGAGAAAAGTAACTAATATAGGAGCCACAACACCAGAATTCAGTTTCAAGTCTGACATTGGCTTACTTTGTGACCTCTGAGAAGTCATCTAGTGTCTCTTGGCTACTGGCTTCCACATAGGAAATAAAAGAAATTATCCCTCTCATCAAAATGGAAGCATCTGATTCCAGTGAACATCAGAAACAGGACATGGGCAGTCCTTGTGTTAACAATGACAAAGTAACTTCACTTTGCATGTTAGGCTGCAAGGAACCAGGCTGCTGACAGAATCATCCTGAAAGTTTAGAGACTTTTACAACCCCCATCCTGGTTGTATAGATTCTGAACTTCTGAGTGGGAGGGTGGGTCCAGAGTGGTTTTGAACCACTGACTCTGCGGTTTAAAATGGAGACTCAAGTAGAAACAAATGGACCTAGAGTGTTGGAAAGGTGCAGATGCCTAACAGAGTCAAGGTGTTTTGTATGTATGTATGTATGTGCACCATGTATGTATGTGCCTGCTGGCTGAGGAGGTCAGAAGAGGGCATCAGATTCCCTGGAATCACTGGAAATTGAACCCAGGTCCTCTTCAACTGGTATTCTTAACTACTATGCCATCTCTCCAGCCACAGCCTGAGCCCCTTTTAAAGCAAGTCTCCCCTTTTGACTCTCCTTAATGCAGAAAGTGGGTAAGGTAATAATCCCCATTAGCAATCTAGGGATCAAACCATTAAACAAGCAAGCCCAGAAAAAGGACTGCATGACCTTAGCCTGCTCAGCTGCAGTCACAGGGGCCAAAACATGGGCGAGGAAAGGCTGGTTGCCATGGCACTGTCCCACAGCCCTGTTGGATGCTGTGAACAGTGTGGTGTAAGTCTGACCACATCTAGGTGAAGTTCTTTTTTCTGAAACCAGGCTTCTTTTTGGTGTTGAAGATGCTGTCGTCTAAATCAATAACAATGCTTCAAGATTAGGACATTCTGTACTAAACACCACAGACTCACAGCAACATGGGAGTGATATGGGCAATCACAGTGCAGGGCAGGCTGCAGCAGGAGGATCTATTGCCTTGAGTTTGAGACCAGCCTGAATTACATAGGACAATGTTGTCTTCAAAATTAAAAAAAAAATTCTAAGTAGATAAATGAACAGATGATTAAATGACAATGCAAAGAGGCCAACAGGGAAGTCTAGAAGGTAGGACAGTATTTGTTTTAGATTAAAGGGAACCCACCTGACAACTAATTATAAGATATGGACCTTGTGTGTGTCCCAGTGGAAGAAAAAAGAATTGTAAGAAGCATTTTTGAGACAGCTGGGGATACCTGTCAACAAACTAGGTTCATAACCAAGTCTTAGTAATTTTGTTAGATGTGATAATAAGACAACGGGACATGGTACTGCAGTTACATAAGATGGCCCTATTCTTTCAGTGCTGAACTGAAGTTTACAGGTGCTGGATGACATACTTGACTTTTCAAGTTCAACAAAGGAGAAAGAAAATGTGGCAAAGCCTTGGTGATTGATCACTGAACCCGGGGGATGGATTCTGAGGTAAGCTGTCTCATTCACTCTATTTTTGTGTCTGTTAGATATAGGCTCACAATAAACACCGTTTTCAAATGTGAAGGCAAGCTTCAAGAAGACACTCATCAAGAAATTAACATGGGTGGGAGGGCTGGAGAGTGGGTGACCCTATGTCTTTGCAACAGCCTGCCTTCTTAAGAAGCTCTGTGGAGGTGGTGCCTTTATCCCTCTCTGAACAAGGTTACCTTTCATCTTGATGGAGAATTCGCCCAGTAGACTCTCCAGCTCCGCTTCAATGGTGCACATGTTCTGCAAGGAGCATGAGAGACGGTGTTAGATCCACCTCCCTCCACACTGCAGCACAGGGCATTTCAATAGTGACAGCATGAACAAGAGGCATTTTCCTGTTTGCAGTGAGTACACAGTACCTTCTTGGAGACACAGGCTAAGCAAGGCTTCCAGTGCACACGAGGAGGGGATTAGATGAACAAGTTGAATGATATCAAAATAGTCAGACAACTCCAAAATGTGGATGTTCTAAGAACAGACCCGGGACTGTACAGAAACCAGTATTATTGAAATGGGGGAATCAGCCATATACACTACATAGGAAGAGACCCATGCTCCAGGTTAAGCAAGCTGGGTCAGCCACTCCAGTGTGTGTCTGTTTCATAATATCATGTTATACACCATACATATCTATGCATCTTTTACTTGCTAAATTAAAAAATAGTTAAGAAAAAAAGCAGCCAGGTATGGTGGTAGGTGTTTGTGATCGCAGTACAAGGAAGGAGAGAGGCTGATCCCCGGGGCTCGTGGGCCTGCCAGCCTAGCCTACTGGGAAAGTTCCAGACCTCTCTAAGTGAGAGACCCTGTCTCAAAACAAGACAAACAAATCCCAATAACATGCGTGGTAGCACCTGAGAGGATGGCAGTTGAGGTCTTCCGTGGGTCTCTATACCTGCCTCTGTACATCACACACAACACACATACACACACACATACACACACACACACAATTTTGGGGTAAAAAAAAAAAGCATAGGGGTTTGACTCTGCTCAGGTGAGACAGACTTTCTAATGTGACATCATGAAGTTCCAGAATGACCCACTGGGTCTATTAAGGGTCCCCTTCTCACTGTGGTGTTAAAGGAATGAGAGGCTGAAGGTTACAGTACCTAACCACCCATCCTAATGCCCCAGTATCTGATGGCCTAATGGGAACAGTTAGAGTTGGACTTAAGAGGGTCCCAGGCAGTGTCTGTCCCCAGTGACTGTCTCCTGCAGCTCAGCTTTGGAAGTCTCTCTACTGTAACAAGCAGCACTGTCCATCACTGATTCTGCAAACTTCTTCCGCATGGCCAGCTTCCTGAGCCTTGGGCCTGGGCAGGTTGCCACTCTGACAAAGCCAAGGCCATTCAGTGAGCACTGACAGGTAGAAGCAGGCCTTCAGGGAGCATGAGGAAGGCCTGAGGCTCCATTTCTTATTTGTTTCTTTGTTCTGCTCAGCGCTGCCACTCTTGTTAGACACAGGCAGAATGGCGTTCACCCTTCCTGTAGGAAGTCCTCGGGACTTCAGAGAGCTTGGCAAAGACAGGAAGCATTTCTTCAGGTCTGAGCTCTGAGTAGCTTAAAGTGTCGAAAACAAAATCTCAGCACTGCAACACAGTTTGTTCCCTCACGGCCTGGGTCTTCTCCGCAAGGAAACAGTTGCTAGACCTACCAGATGTGTCACCAGGCACTTTGGGACTACTACTGTCTCAGGAACTCAGGGGCCACTAGGTTAACATAGGCTGAAATCACCCATGGTCAAAACACACCATAGGTAAAACCAGGGATAAACACTGTTACATATGTGAAAAATACTCCAAGAACTGTTGTAATAAAATCACTTATGATTTTCATTACTTTGAAACTGTAGCATTTATTAGAGTCGTTACTTCATCCTGTAATTTTGGTGTCCTCAAAAAGCGGGTCATAGGGCTGGAGAGATGGCTCAGTAGATAAGGACACAGGCTGTTCTTCCACAGGACCCAGGTTCAGTTGCCAGCACCTACATTGTGACTCTTTGTACTCCTAGCTGGCCGGGCAGTCACTATTCAGCCCGGGGTGCCCTTAAGCTTGTAGTAATTCTCTTGCTTTAGCTTCCAAGTGTTGGGATTGATTATATTATACCCAGCTTATTTTATGAATTTAAAAATATTCTTCTGAAAAGGGGAAATTTAAGCAAAGAAGAGTCAAATGTTAAAATCACAAAAAGAGAAAGACTTATTTGGTTCAGACAAGGGTCCTCTGTGGTAGGAGCATAAAAGGATCCTAAAATGGAGGCTTGGCTCTGAGAACTGTCAACCAGATCCCGATCGAGCCATGACTTCAGCAATGACATCTGATCTCTGAGTAAAGTCTCCAGGCACAGTGGGAAGAGCATCTTTAATAATTCAGCCCGCTCCTCCAGGGCATGCATTAGTGTTAGGTGACCCCACAGGGTGGGGTGAAAACCTCCCTGTCTGATTATGCTTGATCCCCAGGGACTGTCAGAAATCAGGAGGATACTTTTCTGTTCATGGTTCTTTATCTTGGATAAAAATTTCTTTCTTTCTCTCTCTCTCTCTCTCTCTCTCTCTCTCTCACACACACACACACACATAAAACCTGTAGGCAGGACGGATTCCAATATTAACACCATATATGGGCTAGCCATCTTAACATGGGGTCCTCCTTCAGGGCACACTACAATATTTGGAAGTTAATTTTAAATGATGAAATGTTAGACGTTATAGCTTACTTTAGACAATTACACCATTGCCTTGCTTGTTTGCAGTTTTTCTTTTTTGCTATATGAGAGGAAGGGCCTCATGTTTGCCAGGTAAATAAATGTTCCACCATTGTCCCACTTTTCCAGTTCTCTTTTTACCTTTTCCTTTTTGTTCTTTACATTCTGAGCCACGGTCTCACTGAACTTCCCAGCCTGGCCTTGAACTCACTCTGTAGCCCATGTTAGCCTTGAACTTGCAATCACCCTGCCTCAACATCCCAAGTAACTGGGATTACAGGCCTGTGCTAGCAGGCCTGGCTGCATTGTGTGTGTTCTAGAGTACAGAATGGCTTTGTGTGCTTCTGGTTGCCTCTTTCTTTCAATGAATAACAGTTCAGAGACATGGACAGAGACTGCAGAATTTACCTCCGTGTACTCTTTGTAACTACGGCTGATCTCCGACAGGCTCTCCCGGGCAGCCTTGCTGGCAGGAGATACGGCAAAGGCTTGCTTCATTTTGTTGGCACCATCTTGGAGACGCCGTTGGATACAATAGGCTTCATAGAGCTCGTCTACCTGCCGGAACCCAGCCAGGAAACAGATAAATAATGGTCATGCTTGAGAGAAGTCCCACAGGTCATTGTCATTCCTTTAAAGATACACTGTATTTCTGTTTTGAAGCAGTAAAGACTTGTCAGACATGGTTCTTTTGGATCAATCACTGATTTTCAGCACTAGGTGACCCATTTGTTTGTTTCAAAGCAGGTTTTGCTCAAATCCTGTTTCCAAATTACACAAGCTGAAAATGTCCCTTTCGTGTCTGTGAGGCTACCACTGGGATTGTTTAAATTGACTCAAAGAGCTGGGCATGGCGGCAGAGCCTATAAAGTCAGCACTTGGGAGGCTGAGGTAGGAAGGTTTGTAGGTTCCAAGTTGTTGAGGTCCTGCCTCTAAAAGAAAGATGAAAGGAGGGAAGAGGGAGGAGAGGGGGCAGGAGGAGACTGACAGAGAAGTAGGGGCACACTTGGGTCTGTACCGGATTGTGGGGTCAGACAGTGAGGACAGGAACCCTCTGTGTGTGGAGTAAGCATTGGGAGAGGCCCTAGTTTTACGTCAAAGAGAAAGCTTGTAGTGTGCAAAGCTATTATCACTTTAAGAGGTATTGTCTTTTTTTTTTTTTGATTTTTCGAGATGGGTTTCTCTGTGTAACAGCTCTGGCTGTCCTGGACTCACTTTGTAGACCAGGCTGGCCTCCTCGAACTCGCAAAGATCCGCCTGCCTCTGCCTCCCAAGTGCTGGGATAAGAGGTATTGTCAACAGGTGATTCCTGTATTTTCAGAGTCAGTGTTTTATCCACACCTTTGTATATGTATCTATGTGTGTGTGTGAGCGTCTCTAGAAGGAGCCAGGAGATGCCATCAGCTGTCTTCATCTGCTGTTCTCAGCCTATCCCTTTGAAGCCGAGGGGTCTCTCCCTAAACTTACAGTTCAGGGCTTCCCAGCTAAGCTAAAGGCCAGCAAGCCCCACCCACCTCTTGTCTTGGTCTTACGTGAACCTGGCGTTACAGGCACTTTCGGGATACCCAGTTTGTGGCATGGATGTTGGGATGTGAACTCTGGTCCTCCTGATGGTGTGACTGTGTAGCAAGCACTCTAAGTACACAGAACCATCTCCCTAAGCCTGGAGTTGGTGCTTTCTTCTAAAGATTACTTTATTTTTAATTATGTGTCTATTGTGTATATCTATGTGTGGATATGTGTACTTGAGTGCAGGTGCCCTTGGAAGGCAGAAGAAGGTATCAGATCCCCTGAAGCTGGAGTTATGAGGCAGTTGTAAGCCAAGGGATGTGAATTCTGCAAGAGCAGTAATGTACTGTTAACTACTGAGCCATCTCTCCAGCCCCCAATTAAGTATTTAAAAACAAAAAAATGGGGGACTGTCCAGGCAGTCAGTTGTCTGTCATTTCTTAGTTTTGGAAGCTGCTAGCTCTGTACTTCTTGTGTATTCAGATATATTTATCCTTCTCAGATCTCTGATGTGGTTGAAGACTAGCTAGTTAAAGTCTCACAGTGAAATTTTAAGTTGTTTAGGAATTAAAAGGATGTTCTAGGTCTAAGAAGATGTTTTTAAGTTGGTAACACAAGTTAGGATGGAAACTGAGTTAGGTATAGAACTTTAAACTCATCAAGATAGATAATAGAATTTTAACATCAGTTAACAAATATGTATGGACTGGACATTGGGAATGAAGGTTATATCTTATAATTTTCATAATTGTGGCCTAATTATTCTTATTGTTTTGTGTGGTAGGGGTTTATTAAAACCAATTGTGAGAATGTTTTTGTTTAATCCCAGGTATGAGGCTGCTTAAGACACAGGTGTAAAGTATTAATGGTCTCGTGAGCCAGCAGGGGCGTGGCTTAATCAGCTGAGCAAGTTTAACTCTGAGGACTTGGGAGAGAGAAATAAAGAGTCAGAACCCGAGGAAGAGGGGCCTCTACAAAGGAGGGGGAAAAGCCAGAGTCCTGAGAAGGGGGCTACAAAGAGAAAAGAGAGAAGAAGCTCCACAAAGAAGTAAACTCCACAAAGAAATAAAAGAAGAATGAGCTTTATAAAGTACTGAGAGTGAAGAAGCTCTACAAAGAAGAGAAAGGGCTACAAGGTAGAAAGCGGTTGCTGCTCTCCCAGTTGCTGGTGCTCCCCCAAACTGCTGCCTGTTCTTCCTGCTGCTGTGTTCTGGTTGCATTCTCCTGGTTCGATGGTTTGCTGGACTTCTAATGAGACTGGTATTACCCCCAAAGAATCCAACGACCCTAATCAGCAGGAAGTAGCTCAAAGAGACTTACATCCCTTCTCCCTCTAACCTTCTTTCTCTCCCACCTAGGACTGAGGGGTTGAAGGGAACGATGGGTGAAAGGGAGGCAGAGGTATTAAGCATAATAAATTAAGTACAGTAAAATAAAGCAGAATGGATATATTAGATAATTAAAAAGCTTTGTCTACAGTTTTGTATTGTATTTACTGTTATAAGAAAAAGAGCCTTAATTGGACCAAAAGGGGGAGCTGTTGGGGGGGAAAAAGATACACCTTAAATTAAAAAAAGAAAAGCAGATAGGAGGGTAGGGAGGAAGAAGGTAGGAGGGTGGGACTGGGAGGGGGGAGGAGGGAAGGGACTATGAGATGTAACTTGAAGAAATAAATAACTGTAAAAACTTACAAGTGAAAAAAATGGGGTTATTTACTGAAAACAATTCTGTGAAATCATAGATTCATAGTTGAGAAGGTGAAGTTAAGTTGTTCAAATTTATCAATATGAAGTCCAAACAGTGTAATATGATCAGACTTTAGATTCTTATCTCCATCTTTCCCTTCTCCTTTTTCCCTTCCTTTATCTTCCTTTTACCCTCCCCTTTTCTCCCCTCCCCTCCCTTCCTCACTTCCTCCTCCTACTTTCTCCCCCTTTTCTCCTTCCCCCTTTCTTCCTCCCCTTTTCCTCCCTCCCTCTTCCTCCCTTTCTTCTCCCTTCCTTACTTAATTCTTCTCTCTTTTGGATTTTATTTATTTATATTTTAAGTGAATGGGCATTTCATGTATGTATGTCTATGTGTCACGGGCATGCCTGGTACCCATGGAAACCAGAGATCCCCTGGAACTGGAGTTACAATTGGTAGTGAGCCACCATGTGGGATCTAGGAAGTGAACCTGAGTCCTCTGCAAGAGCAGTCGTTCTCTTAACTACCAAGCCATTCTCCAGCCCCAGGGCTTTCATTTCTATGTTCAGCTTAGGAACCTATTAGTTAAAGCCACCCTGGACCCATGCTACACTCGGGGTGAGTGAACACTGTGCAGTAACTGAGAGCAGAAACACAGAAGCAAGGAAAGAGCTGCACGGTTACCTTACTAATGTGAAACTCCAGGCGTCGCATGCATCTCTCAATCGTTTTAATTTGCTGGAATTAAAAGGAGAAGCTTGAAGAAAGCGCAGCCATTCACAGTGCAATTGATTAGTCTCCTGAGAGTAACTTCATTAGCATGTCCTCCACACAAGTCTGGGAAATATGGTACTTTCTGCTTCCCCTTTCCTCCCACCTTGACCACTATTTTAGAGTTATTCTAATGTTAATTTGGGAAACATTTTTCAAAACACTATCCTGAGAGATGAGCTTGAACTAATTATGGTCATCCCGTATTTGACACCAAGACGGCCAATCCATTTGATTTCTGGTGGAGCAGTCTCAATTGGAGTATATCTGCATTTCTTCATGATATATTTTGCATGTTCTAAAATTGTATCTGAAACTGGTGTTCCTTTTATAATTGTTCTTTGCCCATTGTGACAGATACTCACATATACTCATGGCATTCCTATGAGTTATAAATATTGTTGTAACATACATTTGATTTAATTACCCTTTAAAATATCTTTATGGGGAAATTTACCATGATTAGGCATTAAAATAAAGTTATGTATATAGAACAACATGGAGAGTGACATTGTGTACAACTAAAAAGGAGACACAAAAATCTCAGTTCTAAAAGGCCTGAAGGAATTTGCCAATAAGTATATTTTACAAAAAGAAAGAACTAGATCTAACTGGAGTAATTTTTTCTATTTTATAATATATTTTTGAAACATTACATATATGGAATCATTACATATAGTGGCACAAAAGCAATTGTGGCATTTTCTAATCAAGGATGTCTCAGATTTGATGAAAAGGGCAGGTACTACTTAAAGACCACATGGTGAGGACCTCTAAATACAAGTTCCAGACTCACAGAAACCAGAGCAAATCTACAACTTGGAGACCTTGTTTCCCCTGAATGCCCTTAGATTCTGTGGACCCTGATGCCCATTCATCTTCATGGAACCAAAAAAAAAAAAAAAAAAATCTAAGATGAGAAAAATCATCCTTTATCTGCAATCTTACTATCCTCCAAAGGGACTCTTACTGACATCTGTTCACAATGCAGTTTCATCTTTCAGCAGCACCCGACACAGAATGACAACCTACCTTGTCTAGGTCATACAGCACGCCCTGAAATGGAAGGAAGAGCTTCTGGTTACAACACAGCGTCCTCAGAAATGCTGCCCGCTCTAACAAGTGACTCAGCTCACATCTCTACACAGCCTGTGAAAGAATCCCCAACCCCACCAAATTCTACTGGATTTTTGGCATTGGCTTTTACTGAGTGCAACTCTGGGTTATTTGGAATACTCTCAAGAGCCGGCATCTCCTGACCTCTGCGATTCTGCTGTTGCACCCTGTTTCTGCAGCTTTAAGGGCTCATAAGCAAAACCCAGAAAAGCCCCTTAGTCGATATGCCAGCGAAGTGAAAGACAGACACATGTTAAACACAGCTGCCAGGTCTACGTAGGCAGAGTCGCCTGGGGTTTTCGGCTGCCTTAAAACGTTAAGGTGTAATAAATAACACTTGGATCTGAACAAAATCAGTCCTCGCAAACGCATCGGCACAGAGAACATTTGCCATGTGGCACGGATTCTAATGTGCAAAGGCGCTTTCCCACTGGCCACTTTAGAGACTTCCTTCCCTGCCCGCTGTAAATAACTATGCTGCTTAGTTTTCTGTTAACTTGACACAAGTCAGGGTCGCCCGAGAAGAGGGATGTCAATTGAGAAAATACCATCCAATTGGCATGCAGGCAAGTCTGTGGGGGCATGTTCTTAATTAATGATTGATGTGGGAGAGTTCCGCCCACTGTGGGCGGTGCCACTCCTGAGCACGTGGTCCTGAGTACTATCAGAGAGAAGGCTGAGCAAGCCATGAGAAGGAAGACAGTAAGCAGTATGTGTGCTGCGGCGTTTATCACAGCAATAGAAAGCAAGCTAGGACACGGGCCTATATTTACAAATTGGAAATATAGCAAATGTTCTTGTTTCTGAATTTTGAATATGCTAAGGAGATGCTAGGAAAATGGCAACATATTATTTTGTTATATTACTTAAGAGTTTTCTTTTCAAGATGTATTTTGTGTATACGAGTGTTTTGTCTGCATGTATGCCTGTACACCAGAAGAGGGTTCTGGACTGTGAGCTGGCCATTCGGATGCTGGGAACTGAACTCAGGCAGCTTCCAGAGCTGCCTGAGTTCACTTCTTAACTGCTGAGCCATCTCTCCAGCCCCACTTAGGGGAGTTTTCAAAAACCACTGTTATCACCTTCATTTCATCATGAAGCATATCTACATAAACACGTAGAGCATATTCAGAAGTATTAAGAATAAAGCATTTAAAAGAAAACAACCTTTTTCCTTTTATTATTACTGTTTTTTTTGTTGTTGTTTTGTTTTTGTGAGACAAGGTCTCCCTTTATTACAGCCCAGGCTGGCCATCTTCCTGCCTCAGCCTCCCTCCTTCTGGGATTGCCTGTGTGAGCTAACACGCTCAGCAATTTTTCCTGCCAAAATGTACACCAGGAGGCAATAGCTTTGCTCTTCTGTTTCTCTTAAGCATTCCTCTCCTCCCTGCCCACGCCCCTCCCCACCCCCACAGTGAGGAGAGGAAACCCCGACCTTCTCCCCTCTGTTAGCACCCTCGTGATCACCTACCAGGCGGGAGTTTCTTTTCATATCTTTTAACTGAGCAGTCAACTTGTCCAGCTCCGTCTGATGAAACTCCAGGTATTTGCTGCAAAGGTAAGACATCAAGGTGAGCTCTCAGTTCAGGAGGCATCTGGGCAGTTGCTGACCTTTGCCTTCTGAGACAGGGTTAAGACCTGGCATCTAGGTGGTGGTCACACCTTGTGGTGGCTTGAATAGGCATGTCCCATCATCTCTACAGACTCATTTTTGAATGCTTGGCTCATAGGAAGGGGCACTTTTAAGAAGTGTGGCCTCGTTGGAGTGGGTGTGGCCTTGTTGGAGTGGGTGTGGCCTTGTTGGAGGAAGTATGTCACTGTGGGGGTGGGCTTTGAGGTCTCCTATGCTCAAGGTATGCCCAGGGTGGCACACAATCTCCTGCTGCCTGCGGATCAAGGTGTAGAACTCTCAGGTCCTTCTCCAGCACCATGTCTGCTTGGCCACTGCCATGGTTCTCACCATGACAGTAACCTCTGAAACTGTAAGCCAATCACAATTAAATGCTTTCCTTTATAAGAGTTGCCATAGTCATGATGTCTCGTCACAGCAATAAAACCCAAACTAAGATAAATGTATAATCTCAGCCCTTGGGAGACTGACGCAGGGCTATAATGCATTCTGGGCCAGTCAGGGCTTCATAGTAACTCTTAGGCTAGCCTGGGTTACAGAGTGAGACCCTACCTCTCCTTCCTCTTGAAAAATTAATCAAAATTTTTCTCTGTGGTGGGGGAGGATTTTGAAAGCACTAGTAGTTGCATCTGACCCAGTACAGTTTGAAGAAAGGTGGTGGTCGGGGGGGGGGGGAGTGCCATTTTGAGGCTGAAAATCCAGAAATGAAAAGTCAGCTGGGAGGGAAGAAGTTAGACAGAACCTGGGTCACACAGTTTTGTCTAGTTTAAACCCAGTAGTGACTGCAGATATCTTAGCAAATGTTAGGCAAGTTTTCTTCTGGACAAACTGTCCTTATAACACATTCAGGAAGGTTTTGGAACCCTTTACAAACTGTTTGCATGCATGTATGTTTGAAGTGGGTTGTATATATACTATGTTACCCAGGCTGAGTTTGAATTTTTGATGATCCTCCTGCCTTGGCCTCCTGAGCACTGGATAGAATTACAGATGTGACCCATCCCATCTGGCTTTGAACCCTTCTCTAGCAATCTCTCGTGCAGCAATGGCTGTCCACTATTGTCTAAATGAAGTCCAAAAACTTCGGGAGCTAGCTATAAACAGATTACTGTGTCAAGCCTGCTTCAGTCTCATGCATACAATACACTACTACAGCCCGTCTCCCATCTGTGAGACTTATTAAGAGCTGCCCCAATTATAGAGCAAGAAGGAAACACCCAGGAACATGTGCTGGCACACGTTTTTCTTCTGATATCCCAGTACTTGGCAGTGGAGATAGGGGATCAGAACTGCAAGGTCTACATTGTGAGTTCAAGGCCAGCCTGGGCTGGATGAGACTGCCTCAGAAACAAAAGACTAAAATAGCAGCGACCAACATGGCCAATTCCTAACTGATTTCCTAAGACTACTAGCTTTTAGGAAGGAAAATGATCATTTCAGGTAGGAGGAAGATCTTTTCCAAAGGTGCAGCGTTCTTACTCAAGTCCATTTTTCAAGGCCCTGTAGACTTCCTCTACTCTCTTCGGCTGAGGCTCTTTGGGGGTATTGTTATTTTTGTGCCCTAGATTGTGCATTTTCTTCAGCTTGGCCTGAGGCTTCTTGAGAGCAGAGGCATTTTCAACGAAGGAGTTACACCTGAAGAGAGAGAGAAGAGAAAGGAAACCGTGAGCCTCAGGCATCCAAAGACCCACTAGAGAAAAGCGTTTTCAATTGTCTTGCCTTCATCCTAGTGCCTGGGAGGAAGGTAACATGGCATTAAACAGCAGCAGACCCTGACTGGCCACACTTTGTTTCTTGCTGTTAGCTGAAAGCTTTGCTGAGCGGAAGCTACCTCTGGAGGCATAGCTTGGCTTCGGGGTGTATGCCTTTAAGGGTGCTCTTATGGTGTGGCTCTTAGGGAGCCAGTGATAAATGGGTCTGGATAGAAATAAGGAATAGGTAGAAGTTATATCCATGCAAAGACAAAAATTATTGCATAATATCAGATACAAACTTATCCCTCACTGGGACCTGGGTGACACCTTGGGTAAAGTGTCAAAGGATGACCAATAGGTACTCTTCTGAGGCATTAGACTAAAACATGTAGCTTGTACTTAGAGCTGTCCTTGAAGTATTATTTATCTTATTTTACCCTAATTGTTTTTGCATGTGTGGGGGGTGTCTGTGAGTTTGTGTGCAGGTGCTAGTGCACTTGTGTGCACATGTGTGTGGAAGCCAGAAGCTGACTTTTGGGTATTGTCCGTTACCATTCTCTCTCTCTCTCTCTCTCTCTGCACTTGGAGCTGCCCTGGAAAGGGAGAGCTTCATCCATCAGAAAAACCGAAAATGAGTTTTCTTGCATGTTACCCATTTGCTCCCTGTACTTCCTTGGTTTTATGAAAGGAAGAGACTCCAGGGAAACTAGAGCCTAATTTCTCAACCCCCACCTGAATGATTAGCTTCTCAGAGTCACTTTGTGAGGCACAGTCTTTATCCATTGCATAATGTCATAGCAGACACAGTCTCCAAAACAGGAAGGTAATGGAAAATGTTCTTTAAAAAAGGTTGGGAGTTGGGCAGGGAGGAGTCTACACCTTCAGGCCCAAGGCTAACTGTGAGTGTCTATTAGCATACTAATGTACATGCTGGCCTCCAGGCTCCCTCAGCATTGCTAGTACCTGTTACAGAGTCCACGCTGCTATCCTGGCTCTTCTCACCTGCTCCCAGCCCTAAACGTCTCCAGCTCATGGGCTTTCCTTCCCCCAGCTACTGCTTCCTGTGTAACCCTGCCATTTCAGCTATATGCTGTCTTGGCCTTCTCTTTGTCCCCTCTCTGTTGGCCCCCTCTCTTGCTTCCCCCATCACACACCCCTTCCCATGGTCCAGTTCACTCTGCTGGCTGTTTTCAGTGTGTTTTCTCTCCTGGGTCTAGACTCTTTTGGATGCCTCTTGGACTCTCCTTCATATCTACATTAAAATCCTTCCCCTCAACCATACCTTGCAGTGGCCATGACCTGAAAAGTGAGGAGGCCTTGATGGGTCATAGAAACTAGTATAAGCTAGCCATTCAAATGTATATATACGTGTGTACTTGTGTATGTATACGCATAAAGGGGCAGTTCATCCTAAATTCCTCAGACATTTTGTACAAGGAATTCTAAATGATATCACTTAATACTGGGTGCATTATATTTTCCGCGAAGAAGACATTAGCTACCACACACATGCACATCAGTGAACCACACACATCAGCCCCTGCCTTTTTCTACTGCATCCCAGGAGGAGCACCCAGCACTTGCCTGGATCTCCTTTCCTGCAGGCCACTGAAACCTGCAAAGGACTGGCTCCGGATGATGCCATTGGGTCCTCCGGGTGAGAAGGATTGGGCTCCCACTAGCATGATTTCTGGGAGTCTGGTTGGCAGTCCTGTAAGGCAGAAGAAAGATCATGGTAACTGCCACGTGGTTCACACACAAACATTCAGAGGTGTGACAAAGTGAAGTGACTCAGCAGGGCCATGAAATGCTGCTGAGACTTACCTAAAAAGATATTCATCCATTTAGACCAAAATAAATATGAACACACAAAATTACTGCCACTTAGGTTTCCTTTGGGAGGAGGGGTATGTGCATATGGTGCCCATGTGTCTCTGTGTGTTTGCATGTGTGTGGGCATATGAGTGCATGCATGTGGACACTCAAGGTTGACTGTAGCAATCTTCCTAGTTGCTTTCATCTAACTGAGGCACAGTCTTTCAACTGAATGCAGAAATTGACAATATGGCTAGTGTACTTAGCTTGCTCCAAGGATCCTGTTTTCAACTTCCCAGTGCTGGGATTATAGGCCAGCTGCTATGCCCACCCAGCATTTATGTGAGTTCTGGTGACTGGCACTTCATCCTCAAGCCTCCTAGCAAGTTCTTTATCCACTGAGCCATTCCCCATCTCCACAGCCCATGTGGGTTTCCTTTAGGAGTTCTTTTCCTTCCTTCTTTTCTCTTTGTTCCCTCTTTCCCTTCCTTTTCTTCCCTTCCTTCTCCTTCAACCCTCCCCCTTCTCTTAGGTTCAACCAAGGTTTACTAAAGATAACATTTGTAATGGTTTAGTCCACTAAGTTACAATAATGCTGCAGAAGTGAGCCACCATCAATGGTTTAGATAGTCCAACCTGAAATTCAAAACATAGTCAGGCCTACAAATGGGATTTTATGCATAAGGCAGAACATTGGAGGTTTCTTTAAAGATGAACTCATTTAAACTCTTTCTCCTTTTCTTTCCTTCTTTTGATAGGTAACATTGTGTGACTACATTGGCTGGGCAAATAAAGAGTAGAAGGAGTGCTCACAAAAGAAGTGATAATCTGGGTTAGATAAGAAAGCAAGAGAGTTAGAAGGCCCACAGAGTGCACAATCCTTTTTGATCCTTTCTTCAGTTGTGTGCTTGCCTTTGTGAAGATTCCCTGTGACAGACAGACTAAGCTGCTTAGTTGGACAGAAGTTCAAGGTTAGTCCCCCAAGGGACTACACAGTTCTAGAACTGTGAGGTAACCCTCCCACTGTCCCACTGTCAACCAGGCAACTGCAAAGCAAGTACCGTTGTCTCAGCAGGAGACATCATCCCAGGCAGGGGCTGAGCTCATAGAAATAATTGGGTGTACACATTGAAATCTTCCAAGACAGACACAACCAATTAGTATGTTTGTGGAGTATTATCCATTATTCTTTAAGGACCCTTCGAGAAAGAGCTAAAATGTCAAAGAGCAGACTCCCCTGCACACTGTCACAGGGTTTTTCTTTTGTTTTGTTTTGTTTTTTCTCTACCCTTCTGGGAGGACAGTCTGGGGATGGGCAGTAAGCTGGCTTTTCCATGGGATGGGCCAAAACCTCATAGCTGCCAAAAACAGAGGGGATTCTCTAGAATTTTAAATGTAATGAAATATAAAATGTAAAGGTAATAGACTGTGTGCAGTAACTAAGGCACAAATGAGGCTGTTCCTGGTTACTCCATATCAGCCACAAGGCTCACAAAGAAGCCAGTTTCTTGAATTCCTCAACAAATTCTCACAATTGCTCTTGTTGGCCCTTAGGTATCTGTCTACATTTCACTGAGGACATGGTCCTTGGGTTCACAGAGCCAGCCATCATGCAGCATGATGTTCCTTACAAACTTCTAAGTCATCAGGAAGGCACCATGGCTTCTGTTCACTCATCACCCAATCAGTTTTTGTTTATTTGTTTTTCCTCCATGCTGGGGATTGAATCCAGGTCCTCCCACATGCTAGTCAGGGGCTTTACCACTGAGCTGCACTCCCACTCCTGTATTCAACAATTTGATAGCCAAACACTCATCTTAATAAGTCTCAACTTGACAAATCTTTAAAAATTTATATTATTATTTTATGTGTATGGTTCTTTGGCCTGAAGTATGCCTGTGCACCACCACAAACTAGAAGTGCTAGCTGAGGCCAGAAGAGGCTGACAGATCCCCTGGAACTGGAGTTACACGTGGTTATGAGCTGCTGTGTTACACGTGGTTATGAGCTGCTGTGTGGATGCTGGAAATTGAACCCAGGCCCCCTGGAAGAGCAACCTGTGCTCTTTACAGTTAAGCCCCAACTTGACAAGTCTTATTATGTCTCATTTGTAAATTGTTCAACAGGCCTAATGAAGCACAGACATTTGATTAAAAAGAAACCAACCTTAAAGCTACCTAAAATATTTAACTGTCTCAGACTTTCTAGAAATTATGTGTATATATTTTGTTGTTTTGTTTTGGTGTGGGTGTTTTGAGATAGGGTCTTACTACATAGCGCAGACTGGCCTAGAACTCACTAAGCCACCTAGCGTGACTTTGAACTCAGCAACTCTCCTGTCTTAGGCTTGAAAGAGCTGGAATTGTAGGCAAGGATCTCACTCCTGGATGGCCTGGAACTTGCTGTGTAGAGACAGCTGGTCTCACACTTGGATGAGCCTGCCACCTTTTCTACATGTGTAAGGATATAGGTATGTTGAAATTTACTTTTTGCTTTTATTTTTAAACCCAAAAGATGTTTTTTCTTTTATTCTTTGCATCAGTAGAGTAAGCTACAGTAGCCTGGCTGCAAGCCTCAGGCATTCTAGGAGAGTTAATACAGCCAGTGATCTGTTTATTTGGCTGTTCCAGAGGCCATTGCAGTAACTCTGATGTTGGACAGAGTTGGGAAGACACTGCCTTAGAAGTTTCCATTACACAGTCAGTTGCACTAAGATAAGCTTGAAACAAAAAAGAGAAGAAGAGCTGGGCGTGGTGGCGCACGCCTTCAATCCCAGCACTCGGGAGGCAGAGGCCAGTGGATCTCTGTGAGTTCAAGGCCAGCCTGGTCTACAGAGTGAGTATCAGGGCAGCCAGGGCTATACAGAGAAACCCCGTCTCGAAAAACAAAAACAAACAAAAAACCAAAACAAAAAGAGAAGAAGAGAGCAAAGGACAAACCATCATGCTGGGTAAAATGTAAAAAACCTTGAATAACATTACAATTTAGTAACACTAAAATGTTTTCTTAAATTTTATTCTTCATTTTATTTTACATTCATTTCTTTACTTTGAGGCTGGGTATTGGAATATAACTCAGGCTGGCCCAGAACTCTCTATGTGGCCCAGGTTTGGCCTCAGCCTCCTGAATGTTGGGATAATTGCCCACCATGCCTGGCTTGTTATGCAGTCTTAAGCTCCAGTCCACAAAATTCTGGTGTCCTTATTAGGTGAATGAGAGCGCCGAATCCTAACCACTAGACCACCAGGGATGCTCTTATTAGGTGAATGAAATGCTACATTACAAAATGTGAAATCTGCTCATTTCTCCTCTCTGTCATGAGGATCAAAGCAACTAAGAGCAGGTGTTTGTGCAGGAATTTCCAGATATACATGTTTTGGAAGATGAAACACTGCTCAGAAACTTCTTACTAACTTCCCATGGGGAATGGGTAGCTGTTAGAAGTGTGGTTGGGGCAAAGGGTTTTAGTTTGATTCATCTCTTCCAACCTAGTAATGATCATCAGCTACTAGAAAAGAATTTGAGAGCTGGTTTATGTTGAAACCTCTGCCCTTCCATCAGTTCCCCTGACACTGACACACACACACACACACACACACACACACACACACACACACACACA
>CAJQZJ010033798.1:2679185-2724305 GCA_907164525.1 Lophiomys imhausi
CACACACACACACACACACACACACACACACACACACACACACACACCAGGATCTTTTGAAATTAGACTCCTTGGCCTAGAGATCATGTGCCTCAAAGTCATCAGGAAGATTCCGGATAAGAGCACTGAGCCAAGAGGTGTAGGAGAGGTTGAGGCAGATGGAAAGAGATGAAGGTGACTGGTTGCTTGACCTGACTCCACCAAGACTCACATTGTGATTGGTCCAGAAAGGACAGCTAAGAAACCCACTGCAAATCAGGGCTCCCTGGAGAACCTGGAAATAACCTGATGCTGAAGAGCCAGTGATGGGAAGCCCTGTTGGAAGGCTTCCTCCTTGGAGGCTGACTATGAAGAATGTCTGTAAAAGTCACCCGGACAATGTGGTGCAACTGTAGATTGTTAATGCACCAGACGTGATGGGGAGATGTTCAGGAATCCAATCCGGGTGGCAGTTCTATTTAAGTGATGGGAAGATGTTCAGGAGTCCAATCCGGGTGGCAGTTCTATTCCTCATTATGCTTTTATTAGCTGGCATTTTGACTTACAAAATATGCTGTGGTTGGGTTGGCTGTTTACATATATCTCTGTCCTCAAGGGTCAACAGCTCCTCTAGGACCGACAGGGTTAGCTATGAGCTATGACAAGGGGCAGAATTCCAAGAGACTTGCTCCACCTGCCAGGCACGGGTCTTTACACTGAGGAGTTCAGACAGAAGTGATTAGAAGCTTTAATGAAAGAGAGCAAGTAGCAAACCAACCAGTCAGAAGGGGAAAGCCTTGTTGATGTAACAGCATTGAATGAAATTCATGAATGAAAACAGGAATTAGGTTTTTGCTTTTTAAAGTTTCATACACATCAAAACTGTCTCCAACATCAGGAAAATAGAGAAGAACAGAAAAAAAGAAAATAAAGGCAGGGAGAACCATGCTCTTCACACCACCCACAGGACCACAGTGAAATTTGTCTACTTTTCAACTCTTCCCCTTTCCCTGCTGCTTTTCCTAGCAAGCTTTTTTTTTTTTTTTAAGTTCTGTGGGGGCTAGGTTTCATACATTAACTTTTGTCTTGCGCCACTTTAAAAGGATACGTATTATATTAACCCCTATATTCCATGTTCTCCTTTGGTCAGTAAAAGGAAACCCACCCAGACTACATTACATATGTTTCTGTTTCTGACTTTAGGATGGAGGGAGTTTTGCCTTGCAAGGGTGAGAGGGAAACTTCTTCATGAAGTAAGAATGTGTATTCCCACTGTAAGACAGTACATCAGTTCTGAAGCTACATTAACTCCACAAGTCAGACTGAGGCCAGCCCTCAGAAAGAGCACAGCTGAAGGGCTAGCTGCAGTTCCACAGTCAGTTAAACATTTCTGGAGGCCAGGGGTAGAAATGCCCGAGGAAGCCCAGAGAACTTCTGAGGTATGATGGAAGCTAGAACTCTATTGTGGTATGTGGAGGTGTGGCTGGTCATGGAGTTCTTGATAGAATGTGCAAAGCCTTGGGATCCACACCCTACACTGTAAGGAAATGTAAAGACAGATACATATATATAATTAAGGAAATAAATAAAAATTTAAAGTATGAGATAATGTACATTTATTAAGACTCACACTGGAAACACAAGATGAGTAAATGTTATGGATGAGGAATTTCAGATCTATAGAGTTGATTTAAAGTCATTATCAATTTCCAGAAAAAGTCATCATTCCTTCTACAAGAGTAATACCAAGAAGTCAGGACAAGGAAAGGAAACATTGGGGTGAGAAGGACACTCCCCTCTGTGCATAGAAGGACCCTAAAAAGTTGGTCCTTTTCCTAGTAAGGCCAAGTCACAGGTAGCACACTGGGCCTACTAATCTCTGAGTTGTTTCTTCATGCCTGACAGGTCCCTCCTTCCCTGACAGTGTGCCTTTCTGTTTATGTTCCTCCGCATCTCCGTCAAGAGCAGAAGTATAATTCAGTTGTCTCAATGAGTATGTGCGCCTGATGTAAACAGCCTGCTGCTAAATAATTATTTGAGATGAATCCTAAAAATAGATGTCTGCTTATTATACATCTACAGGCCACCCATTACAGAGTTGACTAATCTTTAAAAAGGAGAGATGCATTTAAGTCGTTGCCTACATTTTTAGATTATTCTATTTTTATTATATATTTGAGTGTTTTGCCTCAATGTGTCTGTGCACCATGTGCCCTCGAAAAAGAGATGGGGCTTCGGATCCATTGGAATTGGAGTTACAGATGGTTGTGAGCTGCCATGTGGATTCTGGGAGAAGTTGAGTCATCTGGAAGAGCTACCACCTCTCCAAATCCCAATTGTCTACTTTTTAGAAAGTATTGATGCTCTAAAATAAACCAATGCAGTCCCAATAATTGTTTCTCATGTCAACACTGTCAAGCAGATGACAAATTCCAACTAAGATAAGTGATGAAAATGGATGGAGAAATGTATAAATGACATTTCCTTAGCAAGTTGATGGAGGGACCGAGGCAGGTCCCATAGGCCTCTTAAGCAAGTGTCACCCTTGAGCAGCTACAGATTCTGTGTCTGTGAAGCAGAGGAAGCAATCCTCCTCCATTTTGTTTATTTATTTATTTTCATATTCATTCATTTCTGTATGTGTGTGTGTATGTGCATATGTGCTCATATATATGTACTTTCCATGGCACATGTGTGGGAAGGCCAGAGGACAACTTGTGGGAGTAGGTTCTCTTGTTCTACCATGTGTGTGGGTCCTAGGAATCAAACTCAGGTCATCAGGCTTTGTAGCAAGTGTCTGTCTGACCCATCTTGATAGCCCGTAGTCTTCTTTTTAATGCAAGCATTATGCATCTCAACTGAGAATGAAACATCCTCCAACTTTGAAATCACATAGCTACGTGGGCCTTTTCCAAACTATGAGCATCTCTAGAGCTGGGAGACTTCTGTTTAACATTACAGAAGGGGCAGAGAACTAACACAGTTGGCGAAGTGCTTGGTGTGCAGGCATGAGGACCTGGGTTTGATTCACAGAACCCACATAAAAAGCAGCCATGACGGTGTACACTTATCGCAGCACTGGGGAAACAGATGGGGATCCTTGAGGCTCATTCTCTGTCAACCCAGCTGACTGTAAGCCATTTGCTCGTTTTTGCCCCAGTCAGTTATAACCATGATGGTGGTATAATGGCCATCTTTGAATTCCATCACTCTTTGGTATATAAGAAGGGACTTTTCCTATTATTTGTATTCATTAATCAGTTAGTTTATTGTTAATATGGATTCATGGATTCTTACTTTCAATGGGTTATAATCTACTACTACCATCTTAAGAAAGAGTCAACATTTTTGTTTGGTTTTCTTTTCTTTTTTTTTTTGAGACAGGGTCTCAGTATGTAGTCCAGGGTGGTCTTGAACTTGCAGTCCTTCTGTTTCGGCTTCCAAATGTAGGAAGTACAGACATGTGCCATCATGCCTGGCTCAGCTGTTTCTTGAAGCGTTTTCTGAGCAACCCAGCCAGAAAGTAGCATTGTTAGGGACTCCTTTCATCGTAATTATTTTTCTTAAATGTCTGATGCCTTTAACCAAGCTTCACCCCTTTTGAGGGTTACTAGCTGTCTTTTAAGCTATCTTTGATACTCAGTACAGGGCAAGACCAAAGAAATGAACAAATGATGACAACAACAACAACAACAAAAACCCAACAACAAAAACTTGGCTTTGGGACCAGTTTTTCGTTTAGTTTACCTCTGTAAGCCCTGCTTTTTCTTGTCCTAAGTTACCAAGGTTGCTTCAAGGAGAAAAGTCTATGGCCTAGTGTGGGGCAATGGTCTTTTCCATTACCTAGAATTGCAATTTGAAGAGGCATCTGAGTTCCATAAATCAAATGGAGGTTGCCCATTATAAGCCCATGAGTATTTCTCAGCTGAGAAAGTGCATAGTGAGGAAGTAATCTGCTGCCCCCATTCTTTATCCTAAATCCCCTCCCCAAAGATGACAGCACAGTACAGTATGTGGCAGCTATTTCAAGTGTCTGCCTGAGTTGTGTGAAGACTAAAGAAGAAAGGCTAACAGCCCGCCTATTCATTGAGTTAGTCAATTGTAGGAACTTCTAGATAATTGACTATGCTTCAGCCCCAGGGAAGATGAAAATTCTGCTCCTTCTTCCGTTCTGGTGGATTAAATAAATGCAGGGAGTAGCAGCTGGCCTCACAATAATTAGAAAAGAAATGATTCAGGACACAAAACCCACTCAAATCTCCAGAGGGGCTGGGTTGATTTTGACTAATGTTGTCATCACTCATTTTAAAATGAAAAACCTAGAACACTCGCAGGCCTTCACTGAGCACACACTGCACATCAAAGCAGGTTAGAAGGCAAGAGCATTTTGCACTTAAAGGAGGCTCAGGCTGTTTGTAATGATAAGTAATTTTGCCTATTTTTTTTTAAACCCATGAGTATCAAAAGGGGAACATGTCTTGGGAACATGGTTTTGGAGACAGCTTGGCTGATCCTGCTGAGAGAAAAACACACCCACCATGAACCCTTATTTTTTTGATCATCAGATTGAAAAACATTGTTGTAGTGTAGAAGAAAGTCAGCTCCTCTCAGCATATCTGCATTCAGCCTGGCCATCCCCTGGGCTTGGCAACTCCTTTAAACTCTGGTTTCTTTATATCAACCTCAAAATGATACTGACATGGTGTCTTCCATTCTATTTAGCTTTACTAAATTGTCACTTTGTTTTTTACAAGTGCCTGTGTTTTATTGTTCTCACCAGAACTGAGCTCCATCTTGGAAACATTACACAGAAAGAGCAGTTGGGTTCTAGGAGAACATGCTCAACTGTGTGCCGAGCAGTGTAGCATGTTGTAGGCTTGATAAAACTGGCATTCATTAATGGGCATGAGAGTAAGGTAGAAAATGGATCTGGGTTCTTATTCATAAAGCTATATGCTGCATCTTGTGTTAGAGAATGGACAGGAAATTATCTTCAGTAAAATTTTTTTGGAGAAGGTGCATAGAATCAAACTGATAGATTTTTTTCGTAGGGCCCACTGATTTCTCTGGGGCCATAGGCTTTTTTTTTAATGTCTTCTTATTTTTTATGTTATTTATTTATTCTTAGAGGATTTCATATATAAATACAAATGTATTAAGATTATATCCACTCCACTCCCTGATTACCCCAGTCACCCCACAACAGGTCCCCCTTACAACTTCACTATCCTTTTTTTTTTTTTGAAGATTTCTTATTTTATGAGTGTGTGAGTGCATACGCACATATTTGTAGGTGCCCATGAAGGTCAGAAGAGGACATCAGATCCCTTGGAGCTAGCGTTGCAGGCATTTATGAGGTACCTGACGTGAGTACTGGGATCTAAACTCTGGTCTTCATGATTGGGCAGCAAGTGGTCTTAACTGTTGAACCATGTCTCCCTTCTCCTCCTCTTTCTCTTCCTCCTCCTTTTTTTCACTCATTGAGGCGGAGTGGTGCTTCCCACGCCCACCTGTACATGAATGTGGGCCATTCACTGGAGCATGGGTAACTTACCAGCAGTCATACCTCCTTCACTACCAGCCCCCTCCCCCCAGACTCTTCCTTGCCCAGAAGCCACCAGCTGAGTATAGCTATGTGGACACATCTTAAGTAAACTGAATTGCCAGGACAGACTGGTTATTCTGGGATGCCAGTACAGTTACAGCTGTAGACATGGTTACAGTGGCTGATAATGGCCTGCCTCTGAGCTAGTCTGCAATCGTAAACTCTAAAGCTGTTCCTCGAAAACTGGGGTTAATTCATTGTTTTATTCCTGTTGTTATGACAACACTTCAAAGGCAGCATCTCAGTGCTGAGCATTCAGCTATCTTATTATAGATTTGACAGTAATATGCGTACATATGCTCAGAGGGGCTTAAAAAAAAATGGGCTTGTAGGGCTAGGATTGAAGCTCAGATACTAAGTGTTTGCTTAGTATGTGTGAGGTCCTGCACTCAGTCTCCAGTGCTCAGGGGGGGGGGGGGGGAAGAGTGAGGGGTTGGGAGTGGATGGGGCTGCAGATAGTCATGAGATAGTACTTAAACACCTGGAATCCTTTCTTGGCTTTGGCCACTGGATTTTCCTTTATTTTTCTACTCTTAAGAAGGTGAGGGTTTGAGGCCTGGAGGGAGGGGAAACTGTGGTTGGGATGTATTGTGTGAGAGAAGAATAAATTTAAGGAAGAAAGAAAGAAAAAGAAAAGAAAGTGAGAGCCTGCCCAGGAGAGGGAAGCCTCAAGAATTTATGTGGGAAGACAGTCATTATTCTCACCCTACTCTTTGGCTGTTGGTGAACAAAGAAATTCTCTCATAATCTACTTTATTTCCTTTTCTTTTTTTAAAAATATATTTTATGTGTCTGAATATGCAGTGCCCCTGGAGGCCAGAAGAAGGCATTGGATTCCTTGGAGCTGGAGTTACAGCTCCTGAAACTGCTGTGAGCTGCCCGGTGTGAATTTAGCTGGGAGCTGAAGTGGGTCTTCCATAAGAGCAGCAGGCTCTCTTAGCTGCTGAGCCAGCTCTCTGGCCCCTTTTCACTTCCTTGATTACAGCAGGTAGTCTTTGGAAGTTATTACATCGGGGTGTTCTGATTGATTTTGATATTGTTAGCTATTGGAGTCATCTGCCTATGTAAGCATAAATTTATAGTAATCAAACCTTCTTGAAACTTGGAATTAGTATGAAAAGTAATTGCTGACAAGGGGATTGGTGTCGGTGTGAGTGTGTGACATGAACAATGCTCACTTGTAATTATATTCCTATAATTTGATAAAAACATAAATGCTTGTTTATTTTGATTTTTTTAAACTTTGATATTTTAATTCTCTTTCTTTTGAGACAATTGTATCTCTTCTTAGCTCAGGGTTGGCCTGGAATTCACTATGTAGTCCAGACTGACTCTAAGCTTATGGCAATCCTCCTGCCTTAGTCTCCTAAGTGTCTTGATTGCTTTATTACAGATGTGAGGCACACCCAGCTTTAGAATTTCAATTTCCCTTAGCCCCACACACATCAAGTGGGATTATGTTTCACTCCACTAAGGGTGTGAGTCAGCTGAGTGTTTACTTTTCCAGTCACCATACATTAAGAGAGATATGTCTGCTATGCTTAATTCATTTTCTGTCTTGAAATAAATCTGGATGATAATTTGACCTTGATCTTCTAAAATTTGTGGTGGCTTATTTGAAGTCATGTTAATTATTACTGAATGAAGGATAACTGGCAATAAACAAACAAACAAAAGAATAGAGGAAGAAAATGGCAGCAAACTGCTTAATTGCAGAACAACCTAGCTTCAGAGTTAGTCTTTTTTTTTTTTGAGACAGGGTCTCAATCACTATGGAACTCACTCTGTAGACCATGGTGGTCTTGAATTCACAGAGATTCACCTACCTCTGCCTCCTGAGAGCTGGGATTAAACGTGTATGTCTCTAGACCCAGCTATTCAGTCTGAGGCAGGGCTGTGTGTGTGTGTGTGTGTGTGTGTGTGTGTGTGTGATCATATGCCAGCAGGTTCAAAGTTAAGTGGCTTCCCAGAGGCTTGGACACATGCTCTCTTTGTGGTAATTTTAGCACATTAATCTGCTATAATTGGGGTGGTTTTTTGCTGGTCTTTGCTGCTGCATACCAAGAGGTGGCTGGGCACAGAACATCTGCACAGTTATTCTTGGCTGCCAAAGCCAAATTATTTATCATCAGAATGCAGAGCAGCTATGTGCAAGAGCACAGAGGACCCACAGCAGAATCATGTGCCTTCCCGCTGAACAGTGAGGGTTTTCAATCCTATGTTTTGTCCAAAGGATATGAAGCTCTAAAACAGTAACAAGGCAGAACCCATCCCTTTCTTAAGAACAATGGAACGTAAACACAGCTTATAAACCCAGCACTGGATTTATGGACACAGGGAAAATCCCCAGCACTGGAGACAAAAGAATACAAAAGAGGGTAATTGGTGAACATGTGGATGCCATATTGCTTGTATGTTGAGCTCAGAAGGCCTTGTCACATTGTCTCTCTTGAGCCCACAGAACTCCTACAGTCAGTCACACCAGGCCAAAACCTGGGCTAGGGTAAGCTTCTTTTTTCCCTTTCTTCCATGCTTACTACACACACACACACACACACACACACACACACAGAGAGAGAGAGAGAGAGAAAGAGAGAGAGAGAGAGAGAGAGAGAGAGAACGAGAGGACAGAGAGAGACAGAGAGGCAGATAGAGAGGATCCAGTTATGTAGCTGAGGCTGGTTAGGAACTTGTAGCGATCCTCCTGTCTCAGCCTCTCAAGCATTGGGATACTGGTTTGCTTGGTTATTGTTCTTGCCAATTTACCTAGAAGGGAGCCACATCTATTTTTATGGAGTAGGAAATCGAGGGGTTAGATGTCTTTTCCTAAGGCTTCTGGAAGTCTTGGAGTAGAGCTGGGTTACTTCCCCGTTGCTGTCTTCAAATGATGTTTTCTCCTGCATCCATGCCATCATCCCAGCATGCACTTGACCCTCTGGACCACACCAGAGCATTCGAAGAACTGCTAATGCTTTCTGGGGACTCAGCCCTCACTCTGCAATGCTTGCTTGTCCTTTCTTTTCATCATTATGACAAGCTAATGAGTAGTCATTTTAGATGTTAGGGGAATGTAATATGGTTTAGATATTAGACAATAGGAAGGAAAGCTTACTTATTTCATTGGATATAAATGACATTGGAATTATCCACAAAACATCCATAGTTTCAAGATTCACCTTGAAGTGTGTACAGGGAAATGGTGTGAGGTCTGGTTTGACTTCCACAGTCACAATATCTAAAGAGATCTATGGAGTAAATATTAAAAAAAAAACTTGGACAATTTTTGCAACTGGATGATGGATGTTCAAGGATTTGCCTTATGCATTCTACTTATATGTATGTTTGAATAATTAATTAATTTTATTTGTCTAATCATGTTCGTGCTCCGATGTGTGTGTGCCTGTAGGTATATGTGGGGGTCAGAGGTCTAACACGGTGTCACTTTCCAGGAGCCTAAGGCATGTCCCCTCTACAGAACACTTCTTAACCTTTATCATCGTTATGATCTCATCAGGGCACAGAGATTGTAAGAGTCAGGGGACCAAGGATAAAGGTAATACATGAAAATCTGCTGCACCCTAAGATGTGAGGCAGATGAAGATGAGTCCACAGCAAAGGGGAATTTGCCTATTTTCTCTACAGGAGGAAGGAGAATTGGTTTTAGATTGGTGGATTTACCCTAAACAACTTCAAAGAAAACAAGAAGCCACACTGGTGGTAAAATTAGCGGGCTATAATAAGTTTCATATTCATGAAATTTTCCACTCCACATGGGTTGACATCTGTATAAACATGGAAAGCCCAAGCTTGGAACCATTGCTCTTGGACTTGGAAGAGAACAGAGGAGTGGGAACTGCCTGCTGTTAGGGAGCCCGACTCAGCCCCTGTCCTCCAGGAGAAGCATGTGGGAGCTTTCTAGGACTTTAGTCACATCTAAGACACAAGAGGTCTCATGTTGACAGGACTTGCAGAAACATATGTTTTGAGCAAGCTGGAAGTAGTGAGCTAGGTTACACCAGCCCTGCAAAAAACTGAAATGATGGTATAGTTTCTGTATAGGGAAGTCCTTCTGGCTACCTGACTAAGGCATTCCATATTGAGTTTGAAAATGTCTGGGACCAAATACTTTTAAGATCAGGCAGCCTCGCGGGTGTCAATATTTACAGAAAGAATGGCTTCTGTCTTGGTGGCTACAAGGCTGTTCATATCTCACATCTCAGTACAGGCCCTCATTGATGAACCTAGTTCTTCACAATAGCTCATGAAGGTAGCCTGCATGTATCCAAGAACTTAGGGATCATATTGGCCTGTGAATTAGAAGGGACAGTTATTACCCTCCACACATAAGGAAACTGGCATGTAGGCAACTGTTCCAATGAGATGGATGGCAAAACTAAAACCGTAAATCAGCCATGATCCTGTTATCCTGTATCTCCGCTGTCCCTTAGCTGAGATATACAAATTCTAATACAATTTTACATTTTCATTGTTTATTCCCCTCCTCCCATTCTTCCTCCCAGGACTACCTGAGGAAGGGTCTCCTGTAGTCCAAGCTGGCTTTGAATTTCTTATATAGCCAAAGATGACCTTGAACTCCTAATCTTCCTGTCTCTACCTCTGGAGAGCCAGGGTTACAGGTATGTGCCACCATTGCTTGGTTTTCATTTCCTGTTTCTTAAGGAGACTTTCCACCAACCTCAACTGCAGGATTATTAGCTTATAAACATTGTCAGGCTATACTAAACCATTACTCTTACGGTTGGAGAAGACTAGATGGGTCTCATATGGCTTCCCTAGACTACTCACTTATTCTCCAATCATTCCCTTCCCTGAAGCTGCCTATTAGGTGTGGATGGCCCAGTGTAATGATAACAACATTTTAGATTCAGCAAAAACAAACAGGCAGGCAGTCTCTGCTGCTCAAGAGGCCATGCCCTGTACCTTATCCCTTGTGTTAAATCCAGGAAGTCGCAACTATCCTTAGGAACGGAATAACTGGATTTACCTGCACTAAAATAAGGACCCTATGTCTCAGCCTCTGTCTCTTGATGTCACCAGCAAACACAAGAGCCAAAAGAGCTTCTCCAAACCAACTGCATGTTAAGATTTCCTGGAGAGATCTTTTTTTAAACATTGTACTTTTGAGACTCTTCCCAAGATTGTCCAATTTAGGTGATCTGGACTGGGACTTGGGCATAAGATTTTTAGAATATCTTCCTAGGGCTTAGGTTTCCTTTATGCACATAGGCTGCAGTAAGCAGAGCCAGAATTGACCTCTGGGTCCTTAACAGTTCCTGGTCATCTGATTCCAACTTCATTGTGAGATACTTCTAAAGGATTTGCAAGTCTTTACTAGACTTGTAGCAATTTCTCAAATGGCCCTAAACACACTTGTGTCCTTAGGTACTAAAAAAGTATGAAAAGTAATATTCTCAGCATTAATGATTATAAAATCAAAACCTGATCAATCAGAATTGAAGTTGCTTTCTTACAGGATCAAATATTCTGCCAATGTTTAATTCCTTATGTGAATAAGTAAGCATGTCCATCTTCTAAGTATGCAAGTTTGTTTTCATCAAGAAATGGCAAAATTATGTGTATATTTTTTTCAAGATTTATTTTTATTATTTTTAATTATGTATGTGTGTGTGTGTTATACACATGAGTGCACATGCCCTCAGAGGCCAGAGGTGTTAGATCTGTAGGAGCTGGAGTTACAGGTGGTTGTGACTAGCCAGATGTGGGTGCCAAGTGAGAATGGAACTAGGATCGTCAGCAAGATCAATAGGTGCTCTTAACCACTGAGTTACTTCTCCAGCCTCTAAAGGAATTGTTTTAAAATTAATTTCCTTATGGTTTGTTATCAGTGAACGTCTGATCTTTCTTCTTATTTTGTATACCTATAGGCCTGCAAGTGCAAAAGGGATTGTGAGTGGGAAAGCTTTGAGACTCCCTGCCTACAGCACCATTTGTCACCATTTGTCAGCTCTTCAGTGAATACCCTCAGGCAGTCAGCTGGCATGAAAATTCTCTTTTTGGAAGGACACATTCATCTTGCATGCTTCTGAAACCTCACCCCAGATTTTCGAATTGAAAGTACTGAGTGTGTTGAATGTAGGCATTGAAGACAGTCAATTGGGAAGAGCAGAATCCAGAATGTGAACCAGGCAACTTCTTTTAAAAAGAGAAAAAAACAAAAAAAAGAAAACCCGATACACATTCACATAAGAATGTATTTTGATCCCGAGGAGGGATAGGATTTTTCTCTATACCAAAAATACATTATTTGGCAGGCTGGGCCTATTCTTTTTGAGTCAGCAGTGCGGGTGTTCCAACTCTGAGAGCAGATGCTTCCAACTGTTCAGACTTGGGTATTCGGGGCCAAGAGAGAAGAGGCCATCACTTGGACAGGTGGCTGCACATAGCCAGCCACTGCAACCCCCCCCGCACAACCTCTGCCACCCTTTGGAGTAGCACTGGAGGGGGGGTGTTGCAGGGAGGGGATTACTGTGTGACACAATTAATATTCACAGCAGGAGAGAACAAGTATCACTTTCACTAACTCTGCTTTCCTCGGTGCATCTAGAGTCCACACAAAGTGTTGAGGCAGAAGCCTCGGTCTCAGAGTTTGCAAAAGCAGCTTGGCTTTTTTACGCATGCATCCAGTACCTCTCTCCGGACTAACCACAGCTCTCAGTAATAGAGAGGCCCTGAGTTACAGAGACTCAGACATGTCCTTAACAACAGACAGAGAAAGGGAGGGAGTGAAAACAGGGAGGTAGGCAATCTGCAAGGTTAAGAACACACACACACATAGTATGTGGGCAGCAGTTTGCAGTCACACTATTGCTGTGAGTCCTCTCTTTGGAAAAGTGCCCCCTACTTGGCTTCCTCTTCTGTAAGATGTTGATCATAACATTTGCATCCTAATTTCTGAGGATTAAAAGACATCAAGCCTGCCAAGTAGAAAGGCAGGCACAAAATAGATGCTCACATAAACTAATGTCTGCTGTTCACATCACCACCAACACCAAAGTCAAGGCTACATAGCCAAAGGGCCTTGCCTACCAGTGAGAATTGTGTGCTTTTAAACTTCTCTGTGTTTTGCTAATAGATTTGGTCTTCTCAGAACTTAAAGTCTCAAGTGACAAATTTGGTCACAGTGATGAGACCATTGAGCAGATGTGGCCACATAATCCAGGCTGGACTCCCTGTGAGGGACTATGGGACTAGGGTCACCCATCTTTAACATGTCTTGTTGATATTTGCTGAAAACAAGATCTGATCATGGGGTGCAGTCTTGGCTTAGACTAAATTATATTGCTTTTCCCAGAAAAGGGCAATTGATAGCCAAATATAGACGTTAGTTTTTTCTATTATAATATTTCTTTCCCTTGCCATTTTTAGATCTTGGGAGAGCTTCAGGGAGAGATAAGAAAACAAGAATGAAGACCAGCAAGCACAACGCTGTTGTCTTTGAACCTTGCTGCAATGCTTTGGTTCCTTTAATTGTCTTCATTAATACACCTCTTTCACAATTCATCACTAGAAAGGTTTGTCCTCCAAAACTTTTGTGTGTGTGCACGTATATATAAAAATGTGTATATATACATACAACATATATATGAATATATACACAGCATATATACATATAGCATATATGTACACGCATATATATACACACACATACATACAGCATATACATACACATATACATAGTTTTCTGATCTCAACAACTTAAGTAATAACTTGCCATGTTACCCTTTTTGCCTGGCTGTATGGAAGCTCAGAGCTGAGCCTTCCACTGAATCAGAGCAAGACTTTTGTGCTGGGGATCAAACCAGTGCCAGGCAAGCACTCTATTCCAAGCTACCTCTGCAGCCTATAGGTTCCTATAGGCTTTTTATTATTTGTTTTTGCTTATTGAGATGGGATCTTACTATGTAGCTCTAGCTGGTCAGGAACTTGCAATATAGACAGAGCCCTTCCTCTACTGAGTGTTGCAATGGCAGGTGTGTGACCCCAGTTTTAAAGTCAACTTTATCCAAGTCTTAGTCTCCTGTTAATACAATGAGAGAGTTCACAGAGGCTTTCTCGGACTGACTCAAGTCATCAGGAAATTTCCATCTGTGCTCTTTCAGGGACCCGTAGTAATTTGTTGCAGCTGCTTGTTTGAGTTTTAGATTTTGGAAGCCACTGCTTTGTGGAGGTTCTGGGACAATGTGGGAAGCAGTTACTGATCGTAACTGGAAATACCCCATGAATCTTGATAAGGAAAATCATCATCAATTCCACCAAGTTATCCTCAGAAGAGAAATTATGCTCAGGCTGCCATGGAGCCCATGAAGACAACTTCTCTTGTACTGATTTGAATAATGGGAACTTCTGGAAAAGATCAAATACGCATTAAATTGGTGAATCACAGCTATTGTTCTAGAAATAATATTCAAATCTAGTCAGTCTCAATATGAGAACTCTATTTGTGATGCAAATCAAAGGGTATATACCAGAAAATACTTCTGCTTGCAAACCAATACCATTTTGCATATCATTTAGGTTGGTTACCACTTTAAATCTTCTCAGATAAAGACACAGAAGGGTAAATTGAGTGTGTGTTAACCAGATTTGACAGTATTCATTTTTCTTCAACTGCAGGTAATTATCCTGTATAATTCTCTGATGCATAAATTAAAGCCACATAAATTAACAACGGTCTTGTTTTCCTACATTTAGTAATTAAGACGAAATTGATCAAGGGATATTTTACACAGGACACAGAGCTGAGAATAAACCTCCTCATCGTAGGAAAGGAATGATCCCTTTTATTCCGTTTTTCCTCCATTCCCCTCTCCTGCTCTGTGCTGGTTCAGATCTCTGAGGCTCACTTCATTCAGGCGCTACTAATGTGGCATGTGTCTCAGGACATAGTAGAGAAAAGTGCCCATTTCACCCCAATGGGGGCACCTCTTGCAGGCACTTGGCTGGAATAATGACCCTTTCCCCTAGATAACGTGGAAAAGCTTCTCTGGTTGCAGTAGACTCTAGAAGAGCCTCATTAATGGCCTCACTATCAACAGAGAGCCTCAGCCCACATGGACAGTCTGAGATTTTAGTTGCCAAGCCAAAAGACCTGGCAGTCACAACCCAGATGAGTTACGTGGGAGAGCTCTGGCTTTCTCAGCTTGTTGCTGACTGCTAGTTGCTGTGGGAACCGCAGCTCTGCTTTTCCAGTCTCTGTGTATTTATATTCATTACCATCGCCTGGACTTGGATCCCACCTGGCCTAGGTTTAAAGAGAGGCTACCTGCATTTTAATGGTTTTGCAAAGCTGTAATTGTATCTTCTATTAGATGGTGAAAACAATTCCTGCAGGTTATCAAGAAGACTTGATGAGTTAATACACATGTCTGGGGCATCAGAAATGCTGCTGAATGATAGCTATTATTATTGGTATTATAGATTAGGTTTTTATTTAGATTGGCTGTTTCAACATGGAAGAGGATTTATGTCAACATCCAACATGAAATATGTATTCACGAAGCTGTCACTCAAGATTTGTATTTTTTGCTTCTTCCCCCCCCTTTTTTTTTCCTCCTATTCCTCCTCCTCCTCTTCCCTTCTTTTTTTAGGTGGGGAGGTATTGCTATGTAGCCCAAGAAGCCCATCAGATCTACAGCACTTCTAGTGCCTCTGCCTTTAAAGTGTTTTGTGTGTGTGTGTGTGTGTGTGACCATATATAGGAACTTATGTGAGTGCTAGACAGATGACACAGCAGTCAGGAGGGTACACTGCTCTTGGAGAGGACCAGTGGTTCCCAGAACTACCATGGGGTGGCTCACAACAGCCTGTAGCCCCCACTTCAGGGGGGATCTTCCACCTCTCCAATGGCACCTGCACTCAATTAACATACCCTCTGCCACACACATACACATAATTTAATGCAAGAGATGTTTTAAAAATAAAAATGTATGTGCATGGCTTAGTCAGATTTATTCTCCCCAGCTATCATAAAAGATTGAGACTAGTCTCCTGAAGGAGGAACTGCTGTCCCCCTCCTTCTGTCTTTCACTTAGTGCCTGAGGTCTGCTGATGGTATTCACACTGAGGGAAACCTCTTGATGTCTCCTGTTAGCTTCTTCTGTGGCTATTTTCTTCCATTAGCAGGGAAGAGGCATTTTTACAACAGAAAGCAAAATAAAAAATAAAAAATAAATAAGAAAACATCTGGAAAACATCTCACTGTGAGAAGCACACACCGAAGATCCCAAAAAAGAAAGTGACCCTCAAATGAAAAGAACACCACGTGTTGCTGCTGTCCTATTTTAGGGCAAAAAGCAAGATGACATGACTCAAGGGACAAACTTCTTTTTGGCAGGGGTTGGGGTGGGATGGTGAATAACTCAGGGAGCCCGAAAAGGAGCAATTCCCCATCCTCTTCCACCATTTCATAGAAAAAAGCTCTCTGAGAGCATGAGGTAGAAAAAAGCTGAGGATGAAATTGCGCTTCTGATCCCCCTGCATTCACTTGCTAAGTATTGGGATTGTGTGTATGGACCAGACCAAAACAGGTGGTCTGCACTTTTTAATTTGTGCAATCAGAACCATTGATATTATATCAATGGGTTGTTCTATGTTTAGATGAATGACAGAAGGGACTGGAGATGTGGTTCAGCTGGTAAAGTGCCTGCTGTTCAAGAGTGAGGGCCTGGGTTCAGATCCCTGGCATTGATGTGTATGGCGTTCTGTGCCTGAGGGCCTGGGTTCAGATCCCTGGCATTGATGTGTGTGGCGTTCTATGCCGTAATCCCAACAACAGGGAGGCAGAGTCAGGAAAATCGCTGGTCTTGCAGGCCAGCCAGGTCAGCTTAGCAGTGAGTGCCAGGCCAGTGCAAGGCCCTTAATCACAAGCTGGAAAAGTGATGAGGGAGATGCCTGACACTGACCTCTGGCCTCCACACGTACTTCCACATATATGTTTGCATGTATATACACACACACACACACACACACACACACACACACAGGAGGTAAGAATTGTAAACTGTAAAAAACTGAAATAAACAGAAAGTCTCTTCACTCAGACTAATATTATTGTATACTCCTCTAAACAACAATACCTCTGATTTAATGTGGAAGAACACCAAACTTTAGGCATCAAGGAAGCAGGCACGAACAGACAGAAGCCATAGAAGGAAAATTCAGGGAGTCTGGTTGGGATAGCAGCACCGGGGGCTAAGTCACTTCCAACCCCTCGTACTTCTTTCTGTTCATCTCCTCAGAGGGACCCTAGTTTGAGTATGTTCCCCAGAGCAAACATTTACAGCCTCTCTATTTCCTACACAGGGGAAGCTGGACTCCAGGGTTCTCTGGAGTCTGTTGATTCAGTGTTGGGCTGGCTGGTTGGAAATTCCTCCTCCAGGTCAACACTTCCATCTTCCTAACTGCCTCCTCCCCAGCACACCAACCCAAAGCACACCCATCTGCTCCTCACGGAAAACTCAGGAACGAAGTCCAGCATCCTGGCTCATACCTGTAATCTCAGAACTTTGGAGTTCATCCTGAGGCAGGATGATTGCTGTGAGTTTGAGACCAGTCTGGACTCCAGAGTAAAATCTTGTCTCATGGATGGGGTGGGAGGGATGGGGATGAGTTTCTTAGTTAATACTGAACTGGGGAAAGAAATGGGAGGCAGATCTGGGCTGGTTTCTACTATCCACCACTGTCCTGTTATCTATCTCAGTGAAGACACCTGGGAACAACAAATAGGCTATAATCTTCACTGACTGACTCTGTATTTGTTAGGACCAAGAGGACTATTTATTGTTAGGCGACCAATCATTCCACACATGCAGTGGCCTGCGACAACCACAATGAGTCATGAACTTCACACAGCTTTGGATCCAGGTCTCTTATCAGTCAGATGGCAGTAGGTCATGGAAAATCAAGAACCAGTGTTGCTGATGGCTGACTGGGACACATTCTCTCTTCTCAAGTCTCCAGTCTGTCTATGTGGTCAGCTAGCTTGAACTTCCTCACTGCCCGGTAGTCTCAGCTGAGATACTTTGAATGCTGGTTCCCAGCTTCAGGAGCTGTTCCAGCTGACAGAGTGAAAGCTGAATTACCTCCTAGGGAGAATGCAGTGCATTTGTAATCTCAGCACTCAGGAGGAGTAGGAGGACTGCCACAAGTTTAGGGCTAGCAGCTACATCGTGAGCTCAAGGCCAGCCTGGGCTACATAGCAAGATACTCTGTCAAAAACGAAACAAGCAAGATTACATTTTGTTATCTGGGCTTAGAAGATACATTCTTAAACCAGGGATAACAGTATATTCCTTTTATTCCAGCTGGAAAGTGGCTGGCAGGATGACAAGTTCTAGGCTATCCTGGGATGCTCAGTGAGGAATCAGACTATAACAATGACAATGACGACAACAGCAACAACTACCGACACCAAAAAGGTCTTATTCCCTATTGATCATGAATGTTGCAATTTTGAAGGGACAGACACAGAACCTCATCTCCATTGGAGGAGTGTTGAAGTTCTCCCTCATAGGAAGATCATCAGGGAAGGAGATACTGCTGAAGCCATCTGCATTGTGTGGCTCAGGGGAAAGCAGTAGTAAGTCAGCACTTGACCCTAATAATGATGTTTTTGCGCAATGTGCTTACTCTCTGGACAATAACTTCTACCACAGTGGGCAGCTAGTAGACACCTCCTTCCTCCCTACTTCCCCTTGTACCTTCACAACTTAGCAACATTTGTTAAACTTCCTAAAAATCTCAGGCATCCACTTCTGTGCTGCCAAATGCTACCATCCCTCACTGAAGGACAGTTAGAATGCTGAACATATCCACCAGTGGCTCTCGAGAACCTCACGACTTCCTGTGGCAGCTGCAGGGGTTATGTTTGGTTGGCATTCAATGTCACATTGGCTCCTGCCCCCAGACTTTAGGGTGCCTTCCTGTATTGACATTTGGAAACTGGAAATACCATTTCCCAGAATCCTCTGCAGCCAAATCCCCTACTATGCAGGAATAACCTCTATCAGACTTGGGAATTCTGGAGGTAAATGTGAGTGGGAGGGAGAGAGTGTTGCTTTTCTATGGCTGCTGTAATGAATGACCATAAAGCCAGTGATATTGAACGGCAGCATATACTTACGAGCTTATAGCTCTAGGGGACTGAGGTCTAAAATGTGTCTTACTAGATGCAAATCAAGACACTGGCAAGCCTATGTTGCTTTCTGGAGCCTATATAGGAAAATCTGTTTCCTTATCTCTTCTGGCTTCCAGGGGCCTCCTGCATTTCTTCTCCCAGACCTCCTTCCCTCAACTTCAAAGGCAATAACTTTATGTGGCTCTGACTGTCCTTTCAGAGAGCCATTTGCTTTCTTTGCTTTTAAGGATTGAATTAACTAGACTGGGCCCAAGTGGTAATCCAGGATATTGCTAAATCCTTGAGTTAATCATATGGGCAAAGTAACCTTTGTCATGTAGGGCATCGGATTTGTAGGTCCCAGAGATTTGTCATGGACATCTTGAAAGAGAGGCAGAATCACTATTTTGCATACTATTCTGGACCAGCCACCATACTAAGTATTTGGTTTTTCCTGTGGTAGCTTCCTGCTGGTTGGTTCCTAGCCATGCCCATGGCTTCTCAGATCACCAGGCAGCTTCTTGACACTAAGTCAGACGTAGGGCCATTTATAGTTCAGTTACACATGTGGTTTACAAAGTGTAACCTGTGTATGTTTACCTAGCCTTTTTCAGTGTAGCACATATTTTCTTAGCTTTCCTGTCCAGATAATTTTGCAAGCCATCTTGACTATGTCCTTTCTGCTGATTGGATTCTCCTCTCTGCAACTGAACTCTACTAAATGTTAGCTTCTCTGTGTGCTTGTCTGTTACCTGAGATCTACTTCTCCTTTTTCCAACCTCCAGTTGTTCCCAAGGATGAAGCATCATTAAGACAATTCTACATTAGACTACAGCTAGGGAAGAACATGGATCCCATCCACATGGCTAATTCAGTAGCCTTATAAGCTAATAGTACAGTGCAGCTTTGCTACTCAAGGACAAGCCTTGAGCCTGTCTGTCAGCCGGGCACCCAGTGTGGGAACACATTATTTGGAAGGGAAGTTGTTAAGGTCAAGGTCATTCTTGAACTTCATGTGTTGCAAAGAGCAAAGAAATCAAATGCCATGTGAGGATTAACCTCTTGGGAGTTGGTCTAGCTCCAGGAACCTGTCCTGGGCTGTGTATCGCTCCCCATTGCTTTGTCTCCTCCTGCCCTTGCCTCCCTCCTAAGAGCACTCCTGAAGGATGAAGCTCTACACGGACAAGCTGAAGAGAATGTAGTCATTGTTCCTTAGGCTCCTCTCAAAACAACCAGCTTGTGAAGGAAGAGAGCACTCCCAGGACCACAAGGGAAAGCCAGTAACATTAAAGCCCAATTGGAAGCCCAAACACAAGAAACTGTTAAAAAAAAGATTGTTTGTCTCTATGTAAGGTGTTTCGCAGTGTGGCCATGGCCCAACCTTGTCCTGATATCATTGTCATTATTAACAGCTCATTTCACAACTGTTCCCAGGTGACCTTCTCTGCCAGGCCTGCCTTCTCACTGTCCTGCCCTTCGCTGTCTTCCTTTAAGTTCCTGCTCTTAAAATTCAGGCTCACAAGTTATTAATTAGTAGTTGATTTCTTCTATTGGCTAGACACAAACCACATGGGCACAGGAATAAACTAAACAGCCTGTCTGAGCCTTCAGGGAACCCCCTGGTCTTTTTTTTTTTTAATATTTCTCTTTTTTCTTCCATTCATTTTTCCTAAGAGGCACAGCTTTGAATTGGCCCACCTCAACATCTACCCTGTGGACGAACTGTTGGAGTGCATGAAGGGGCCAGTTCTACAGACCCAAAACTACAGGAGCTCTATGACACACAGCAATAACAGGATTTGTGAGAAGAGTCCCAATGAGGTTCCAGTATTGATGAAGTAGCAGAAGCCAGAGACCTCGTACCAGACCAAAGAATATTTATAAACAAAAAGGGAATATTGTGGGACACACTGTGATACACTACAGCTTCCTCAATGAGATTTTTTTTTTCTCTGTTGGGAGAGGTTGCAAGGGGGGAGGGTAGGTCTGAGGGGGAGGTGGGAGATGAGTGGGGTCAGGGTGCATGATGTGAAATTCACAAGGAAAAAGAAAAAGAACCTAATGAAAACAAAAGAAAAAAATGAGGCACAGCTTTCTCTGACCTACGTTAGTTCTTTGCCTAGGGTCATTGTACTCATACTGTCCAAACCCCAAATGCTTTTTTGAGTGAAGGGCTGTGCTTGATATCAATAATCATCTTACAACATGTATAAATGCAGGTCTATGATTTGAGTGTGGTTCCCAGGTCCTCCAAGGGTCCCAGAGTGGCATTAACAGAAAATGGTGGAACTTTTGGAGGTTGGGACCTAGTGGGAGGTCCCTAGCTTAACTGGGAGCATGCTCTCTGAAGGGAGTATGGGATTCTAGGCTCTCCCCGTCCCTCATTCAAGATGTCTTCATTTGCTTAAGACTCGCTCATCTGATAACTATCCACCATGAGGTTATTCAGTTAAGAGGTGGCTCTCACCAGGCCTCCATAATACCATCTGGCCTTTTACCCTTCCAAAAGGTGAGCTAAATAAATAAGTTTTTCTTCACTCCCTAAGCATCTTGTGTCAGGTATTTTGTTATTATGACAAAGAGCTGACTAGCATATGGGGCTGACCAAGCTATGTAGTCACCCAAGTGTTTCTTCCTTCTTCTCTTCTGGATTGCACTTCCTGGAAGGTATAATTGATATTTTATGCTTTTATATTGAAGGATAAAACTCACTCTGACAAGATCCCAAGTAATTGCTCAGGGAACACATGCATAAGCAGGAGAAAAAAGGAAAAAGTAGTATTTCCCTACATTACTTAACAATGGACTTAAAAAATCCACTTTAGAATTAAAAGTGATTGGTAATCAGTTTTTTTTATATGTATTTTATAATAGTGGAAAATTTGTACACTGCTTTAAAAGAGTGTGAAAAATCATGCTTTTTGTTTAAGGCTTGCTTCATGTTCTGAGCTGGGAGCTCATTTTGGTCTTATGGAAGACAACATAGAAATACTGCATTTCATTTTCTTTCACTATGAAAAAAATTCCAATTTCCTTTTTCATTAGTGTAATGAATGTAAAAGCATTCAACATCCCCTCTCTTGCCCACTGGTATTATGTAAACAAAGAACAATACAATAAACTGGACCAACTTCCCCTCTTCATGGTAGTCTGGGTTTCCTTAGAAGGAGGGAAATCCCTCAAGGGTAAATGAATTCATGTAGACAGCAGCCACACTCAGAAAAACATCTATTATTTCCAGGGAATGTGTCCAACCCAAGTGGGATAAGCCTACTGTGACCAAATCAACCAAACAAAGACCTAGACCGTTAGCCCAGAGAGGAAGCCTGTGGCTTCAGAGGAGAGGTGCCCAAGAGGGACCAGGACTCATGGGTATTTCTGAATTAGCTCATCCAAGATATGGGATGGACTTGTTCCATGGAGTCCTCATGAAGGCTCCCATGCTTATAGCAGCGAAGTTTTCAGAAGGACGATGCTGTTTGTAGAAACTGAATATAATATGACAGCCAAGAGCAATGAAGCCCACAGCAGGGCCCCTCTGGGATAGAGAGGCACAGCTTCATACTCCTTTCCCTTTTCTTAACACATCGTCCCAATAGTCACATTGTGAACTGTTTACATGGTGACTGCTCGAAGACACCATTGAGTACTGAGGCTTGTCTTTGTGGAGCCAGTTACTTGCCTATCTGTACCTCCTCTCCCACCCCCACCCAACTCCCTAACTCATTGTCTGATTTCAGTTGTTATTCTTTTCTGGTTGAATGGTCTCAAACACAAGCTGCATTTCCCCCTCAACCCCCCTGACTGCACCCTCCTGGAGCTTTTCTTGGTAGATGAGACTAACATTGGTAAAAGATCTGTTTGCAAGCATGAAGCCCCTGCTCAGTGCTAGGCACAGAAAGCCCAGATGGAAAAATGAGTCTGCAATTGCCTGAGGATCACCCATTGTGCAGATAAAATGACTTTCACTTCCACTCCTACTTCCTCTCAAGGAAAGCAAAAGACTGGTTTCAGATTTGTTGCTTTGTTTCAGAATTAAAATTCATTTTAATTTTTTTTCTAACCCATTGAATGCATGGATGTTAAAATAAAGTTCTTGTTTGCAAACTCTTTAACCCAAAGGACCATTGTAAGAAAGTTCTGATTATTAAACATGAAATCTGAAAGCTATACTGTCCACTCTCTACAGCTGTCCTTCTCTGTTTGGGTCTCTTAATAGAAGTAGGGTAATAAGACGAGCTCAAAATGTAACAGATAGGGGCTGGGGAGAAGGCTCACTCAGTAAAGCATTTGTCACAATATGGAGACCTCAATTTGACTCCCAGTACCCATATAAAAAGCTGGGTATGGGGGTATGTACGTATATAATCTTATGTTTCTACATATATAATTACCTATATAATCTTAGAGCCAAGAAAGCAGGGACAGGAAAATCCCTGGAGCTCCCTGGCCAATTAATCTTGCTGAATTGGTGAGCTCCTGGTTCAGTGTGACTGTCTTAAATAATAAGATGAAGACAGAAGACACCTAAACACACACACACACACACACACACACACACACACACACACACACACACACTGTCTCTCTTTCTCTCATGGTGGAGGGAGGGGCAGGGAGAGAGGGAGAAAGAGAATAACAGAAGTGGTTTGGTTTCATTTAGAAGAAGGGACATGACTGCTATTGTCAGGACCCCATTCCAAAGACTGAAGCCTGGATGCTTATATAGGTGTAGTTTCCAAGATCAAAAAAATAGATATAAAAACCTCCTCCTAACCCACTTTCACCCCTGAAAGGGGACAAGTCCCTTCTGCGCTGTAAATAATTCTACTTTGTAATGAACAAAAGGAAAGGAGCCATTTATGGAACCTGTGTTTGGGTAATCAGGATTCCAGGCCAGTCCTCTGGCCTTGTCTTCAGTTTTCCCTCTTTAGTTTGGCCTTTCTTTATATTTATACTGGGGACAAAATATTCATAGCAACAACATCTCACACCAGCGTCTCAGAGGAAGAGAGCAACAACACCCACCAGGGGGCTTTTAGAAAAGCAACGCATGCGATATGTTTTGACTAAACACATTCTCCAGTGTTCTTGCTCAGATGGTTGGGTGCAGTCAACTTTTGGACGGGCACCTAAATTCTGGGGCAAAAGCCACCTGAGGTCTCCACTGATGGGACCACAGAAGGCTGGAGTGCTGATATTGGAGGCTGGACTGAGCAGCAGAAGAGAAAAGGGGGGGCCCTTTCCTCAAGCTGCTGTCACCCTCAGTAGACCCCCCCTTCATTCCCACAGAGGGAGGGCGACTACTGACTGCTTTACAATTAATTGCTGAAGACTAGACTGGGGGGTGCTGGCTCTCTATGGGAGTTGTGCCCTGACCTCTCCTGCTGTAAGAGTACATTAGAAGGCCCTGGTGGAGCTAAAGCTCATGAATGGGACTCTCTAAGAGTCCCATGAATGAGGCTGCTCTAAAAGAAGTAGGCTTGTAGGAATACAGTGGTGAGGGTGAGAAGGAGGAGCTAGGCAAACCTGACCCCCCCCCAAGAAAACTCTCCCAAAACAAAATCAACCAAGTAACCAACATAAAAAAACAAAACAAACAACAACAAAAACCCCCAAAACAACAAAAAACAAAAGAAAGAAATGACTGTGTCAGGAAACAATGGGTGGGTGCTCATATTTGCAAGGGGAGTCAAGAGTAAAGACAGCCTGCTGTGTGTGTGTGTGTTTTTTTTTTTTTTTTTTTTTAAAGACAACCACATTGTCTTGACAGGCAATTTCAACAGGCAAACCTGCTTGGAAGTACTAACATTTCTTCACAGTCAACATATAGGTGTCCACTAGACCACAGCCACGGATCCCACTCTGATCCACCCTTGTTCCACAAAACTCTGGCCAGCTTCTCTGGGATTTTGTCATGCTTTCTCACTCAGGAGCCGTCGCTGTCCACAGTCCTGTCATTCTCGCACCTGAATTGCTCGGCTTAGCCAATTTCAACGCCTGCTCCCTTCCACAAGAGGGGTTTGTACCGCTACCCACGAATCGGTGGGAGGGAGCTACGGAGATAAATAGCCTGAGGCATGAGAACTACAGAACCCGGTCTTCTCCTGCACGTTCAATACCACAGACACCTGCTAAGGCTAGAGTGTCCTTGGGTGTGACCCCGTAGCCCAGGCTTTCCAAACAGGTTGGCATTAAAAACAACACATTTCTTCTGGCTTGTCCTCTTCCCCATTCTCACCTCCTGGGTTCACGTGGCCAATTTGGAGCGACTGGATCCCAGCTGAGCTCAATTGCTTAGTCTGGAGGCACATGAAGCCCTTGGAAATTGCGATCCTTCCTCTGAGCTGGATCACCCATCGCTGGTAGGTGCCCGGAAGTCTTTTGGCAGCCAGGGTTCACCCACGATCCTACCCATGGGCGCTCACACCGCGGTGCCTGTCTCCTACCTCTCAGGTGATTTCCTGTCCCTGACAAGCCTCAACCCTAGCTACTGACACAGGCTTCTGCTACCGTGTCAGCTGGTCCCTCCACGGTCCGGGACACCCTTTGGGTCCGACTGCACTAAATGGCCCCTCTCACTTAGCAACTTCCCTTCTCCTCCCAGCACGCACCAGACTCCCCCGATTCCCAGGACCGAGGAAGCCTGGACACACAAGAAAGGGTTCTTCTTAATACGCCAGGTTCACTCAAGCCCAGGACAACCCTCTATACACCTACCTCATCACCGTGAAAACAACATCAGAAGCAGAGGATGTCTCTAAGAGGCGCATGCACCTACCTGCCGAGAACGCTCCTGGTGCTCGGAGACGCTTAGTACCGGGTGGCATGTACCACCTCGGCACCCACGCGCCGCCCCTTGCTGCCCTGCACCTCCGGCTCCGCGGACAGCCGGTGCTCGCTCCTCCCAGCCAACAGGGAAAGGGCCGCGGGTGACAGTCCTGACCCCAGCGTTCGCGTGTCGCTCCAGCTGCCCCGGGGCCGGGTGAAGTTGCGGAGCCAGCGGACGCGCGGGTGGCGGAGCGCCGAGCAAGCGGGGCGGCGCAGAGGGCGGTGGGGAGGCGCGCACGCGGGGGCTGGCACGTCACCCGCGAGGGGAGGGAAGAGGAGGAGGGCGGGTGGAGACAGCTGCTTGATGGTCCCTTCAGGCCGACTCCTTGAGGCTGCGCTGAGTGCTTGCCTCCAGCTGATCGTCTGTCTGCACTCCGAGCACCGGGACACTAGCTTGTGGTGAAGCTTAGGACTCCGCCGCCACAGGGGAGTTGAGTGAGACCGGTGGACACGGAGCTTTAGAGGAGATCTCAGCTGAGACAAGGGTGCCTGTGCAGCTGGCCCTTTGGGGGATCTCAAAAAGGGCCGTGCATTGAAAATGATGAGGTGGGGGAGGGTTGTAGGAGTGAAGTTCAAGGCTCAAGGCAGGAGTTATGCTGGGAAGCTAGGCTGGAGAGGGCTTCTAGGTACAGGCAGGCACTCAAGGGCTTGTTTAGATAGAGGTCTCACAATGATAGGGGGAAACAGGTTTTTGTTTATCTTTTAAAACCCCCTTTTTGTGTGGATCTAACTTATGCATAAAGCTTTCAGAGCGTAGATGGGTCTGACAGACAAAGAACATTCCATAAAAAGGACCTTTTGAAGCTGGGTGTGGTGGCACTCAAGAGACTCAGAGGCAGGAAGACTGCAGCAAGTTCGATGCCAGCCTGGGCCATATATAGTAAGTCTCAGGCCAGCATTGGTTATTAGGCTATTATATGAGACCCTGTCTCCAACTGAAAAAAATATATCTGTGTGTGAGTGAAGCTTATGGAACGGGGAGTCTACAAGGACTCAGAGACAAAGGTGGACTCTGCTTCCATCCTTATGTAGGCAATCTTCCCCAGGCCTGTTTTCTAATCTGTGAAACCATCCTGTACATACAATTGTGTATTTACAATGCATAAAATCGAACTGTCCCACGAATGCACTCATCACATACCAAACTGAGATCTAGTCACTTGGTGAGGACATTAGAATCAAGAAGTATAAACCTTGACCAACAAGGACCACAAGAGGAGTTATTGGACATCCTCAGACCTATAACACAAGCAGCCAAATTATACCTCACCTAAGGATACAGCAAGACTGTAGAGATTACCCAAGGGGGAATCGAATCACTGGACTCTCACCTGGGCCACCAGGGGTGACTTGAGAGGAGCTTTGACAGTCTGTCCTTTCCACCTTCATTGTCCAGAGACACCCTCCTCTCAACTCAACACACGTCCCCTCAGCACCCTACCTTCCTGTGTGGACATTCCTTCCCAGGAGGAAAATGTCAACTACATGGCACGATAGCCTAGCACGGAGGGCAAGCTCTCCGTATGTTTCTTTTTGGGTGTTCTGCTCAATACACAAGTTCCTAATGTATTAACCCTGACAGTACTAACATAGAGTTTATGATGATCATCTTATGGTGATCATCCATGGGCTGGGGTCCTGGACTGAATACAGAAGAGAAAGATGGCTGAACACCAGCACTCATTGCTATGGTGGACAGCATCCCCTCAAATGGAGCCAGGTATTTGGTTTTAGCAACAAGAGTGATAACCAAAACACCACTGCTAGCAACATCCTAGCGAGGTACCACTTTACAGATCCTCTGCTATCATCAGGGCCTCTCTCCAGTTCCTTAAACCTTCCCAGGCTTTCCCTGGCTCTCCACTGACCACTGGCATCTTTAGTACATCCTTGTCCTGCTGATCCTTCTCATCCCCTCTTGTCTTCCAAAGCACCAGTTATTCTTTGCCTTTTCACTCATTTCCTGTCTCTTTGTCACTAAATCTGTGAGCTCCCAGGGCAGGAACCATTTCTGCCTTACACACTGCATCCCAGGCCTATCAGACGGAAGATGGATAACTCTATATTCTAAAGCAATCCTTGACTTGCCCATCGTTTTATTCCTCCTTGTCAACCTGGCTTATCTCCAACGGAAGAGCCTCTGCCTACATCCACAGAGCAGCGGCCATTCATTCACACATTTAAAAAGCCCCTGGCTATATCTGTTCCCTCAGGCCACCTTGTCCCTTTCCTGGCCTCTCACTTCTGGACTTCCTAAGAGCTTGATCTAGAGATGCCTAGAACCTTCTACCTTGAATAATGTCACACGTACTGGGTGAAATGTGATTGCTCCAGTGTTGCATTTCCTGTCCTCTGGAAAGAGAAGCCAAAGGAGTGAGCATTGCATGAGAGAGCTCCCCAAAGTACTGTCTTTAGCTTAACCTCCGGGATGCTCAACTCCTCAACCTGCGGCTGAAATTGTTAACAAGAAAGCGGTGCGTTCAGCAACGTGCCTTTTTTGAGCTGGCTTCCAGGAAGAGAGCCAGAATGCAGATGATGGAAGGAGGATCAGCTTCCTCTTTAGACCGGGATCTGTCCTGGGTGACTTTGTAGCCCCCATGAGTCATCCTAGCACAGAGATCATCCTCAGACAGCAGGTAAGTGCATGAGTTAGGGACCAGGCATCACGTGTCTAAACAGACAGAATGCACTCCAGACAGGACCAAGTGGTTCATGTGCCAGAGAAGTTAAGTGGTTTGTCCAACAGGGCAATGGAATCAAGACACACATCAGAAGCCAGGTATCCAAGGACTCAGTCCAAAGTTCTACGGCAGGGGTCTCCACTCACTGCCCATGCTGAGCTCTCCAGCGTCCCCGTTCTTGAAGCAGTGGATTTCTCCTTATTCCTTCTTTGTCTTGTGCTGCTTTCTGCTCCCTAGGCAGGATTCTTATGTTCTGTAAACTTCACTGAGCAGAGCATCCATAAACTTCAAGAGCAATCTTGTGGCCTTACCCAGGGAAACAATGAAGCAGAGATCTGTTCCATCCATGGAGGCAGGGGTACTATGGAAACCTCCTTAACTAGGAGACAGTTGCACTTCCTCATGTCAGCAGATAAGAATGGTTCCTGAAGCAACTTGTTTTATGGTCTACTTTAGGATAGAAGACCTGTCCCCTCAATTTCTGACCCCCCCCCCACTTCTCTTAACATGAAGGAATCTAGACCACACTCGTTCCTATAATATCATAGTCAGGTCTGTAGGACATGGCAATACCACATTGTTAAAACAAAGCAAACAGCCATCTATTTATATAGTAAGACACATCCCTTCAACTCCAGCCTCATGTTGAAAGTAGGACAGTTATCAACACTGTCGTCCCTTTGCACTGTCCACTGCCATGGGTGTCCTTCTTAAATGTGTAACATCTCAGATGGAGAAGTTTGAAGTCATGAATATGTTCTTCACTAAGTGGAAATAAAAGGAGCTCAAATAAGAGAAATGTGGGCTGACTGCATGCCTGGATCAAGCATCAGTTCTTTTAGAAAAGAGCTGTTTTGAAATGCTGAATTCAGCTTTGAAGGAGCTGCGTGATCTCAATAGGCAGTGAAAGAATGACATGCAAAATCCCTCAAATAAAAATTTGTTGACTTAAAAAAAAAAGGAAAGGTTCCTTAAAACACAGTTTAACCCGTCCCCTCATATCATTCTTCATTGAGAATATTCCTAAACACAAATGGCAGCTGTTATCAGTGAACAGTTGGATGAGCTCAGTATCAGGCAGGGAACTAGGATGCCGACACAAGGGAAGGCCCCAGGCCACCTCAACCTGCTTGGGTGTGTGTATATGTCTGGAGATGACTAAGTGAGGTGTGCAGGCGGAAAGAGGAAGTACTCCCGGTGCTATGGGAACGGCTTTATTTTTGGTAGCATGAAACTGTGTTTGAACTCCAGCAGCACTGACAAGTGTCCCTTTCCATAGCAGGGCCATGCCATCTCCTTCTTAAGCATCTTTTTTAGCCAATGTTCTGCTAACAGTCTAGGCCCAGTGAGACCGATAAATACATGGTTCATCAGAAGAAAGAAGAAAAGTATCCAAAGCAGAGCTGATTTGATTTCCCAATTTAGAACTCCAGCTATGTAGCATGGAGCTCAGCATGTGCCTGAGGTATGCCTGGCATTGCCAAGAGAGCCTGGTGCTCTCGTCGGGATCAGAGACTCGGCTGTAGATACCTTCCGTGCTTCGTTTCTTGGTGTACCTTGTGCCTATGACACTGGTGACTCCTGGCTTCTACTCTTGGCTTAGTTGACAGTTCCTGGAGAGGTCTTCCTTCCTAACCAGAATGCCTCACGCATATAAGAAGAGCAGAGGTCATGACCTCATCTTGAAGTCCTTTCTTTAATCATGTGACCCTCCTTCAGAGGCATTCAGCTGTCCAGTGCATGGTTATACTTGAAATGCTTCTGGTTTTGAGATTTTTGAAAAAAAAAATTGACACAGGTTCTCACTCAAGTAGTCCAACTTGGCTCAGACTTCCTATATACCCAAACATGACCTTGCACTTTCGATCCTCTTGCCTCCATCTCCTGAGTGCTAGAATTACAGGCAATGTGCCATCATGCACACTTTATGCAGTGCTGGGGTTTGAACACAGGGCTTCGTGAACGTTAGGCAAGCATACTAGCTAGGCAAGCCATATCTCCAGCTCTGGTTCTGAGACTTTTTTTTCCAGATAGAGTTTGGGACTCGATTCATAGGCCAGGCTGGTCTTGAACTCAGAGACCCTCCTGCCTCTGCCTCCCGAGTATTGGAATTAAAGACGTGACCCACCACTGCCGGACTTTGGTTCTGAGACTCTTGAACTCCTTTATCACACTATAACTTTTGTTCATTGCTTCATCTGCCATTCTGACCAATGTTTTCCCCTCCGTCTTAATTTTTAATTTTCTAACTTATAAAGTGTGTATACTTTATTCTTGGAAGGAATTTCAAGTGCAGACTCCAAGAGCTGGGTTTGATAGCGCACACCAGAATCCCAGCACTTGAGAGGCTGAGGAAGGAGGATTACCGTGAGTTCAAAGCCAGCTTGGGCTATACATTTGGTGAATTTAAGGCCATAATAAGACTCTATCTCAATTCCCCAGCAAAGAAACAAGAAAACAAACAAAAAAACAAACAAACTCAACTCTTAAACAAACAAACCCAAAAACAACAACAAAGGAAGGTTTTCAGATTGTCACCTCCCTCCTCTCATGCTAACAGTCACATGGCCCATGATGGCTCTGGCATGATCAGTCTGCACTTTAAGAACTGGGTCCCCACCCTGCTGTCACCCTCACATGCAGGGAACAGTACCTAGAAGAACCCTGGATTTGAAGTTGAGAGACTTTAGCTCTGCCTCAATGCTGCTGAGGAGGGACTTGGCCAACCTCAGTCCCTATGTCCCTTCTGTTATATGAAAGGTCTGGACAGCCAGGCCACCATACTCCCCTTTGTGTACTGTTTTCTTGCTCAGGCTAATTCTGCTGCCTAGAAACTCTTAACTGATTCTCTGGCTAGCACTCTTCCTCCTACTACTGAGGTTTATCTTTAAAATCACCTCTGGCCTAGCAAGCCCTGTTCCAGCACTGCCTCCCTCGTGACACTGCACTCTTCCATAGGTCCTCTATGCCCTGAACACAGACCCACGCCCATCCCTGCCTTCTGGGGTAGCTGGTTAGCATACCCCTTGCCATCGATGAGCTGTGTGTCTGCAGCTATGCCTTGTGTCGTGCACCGTATAATCAACTCCATATTAATATGTCTAGAGGAAGGGAAGTCTATTGGCTCAGGGAGGAAGGCGAGCATGTTCCTCCCCACTGGCTTCTGCCACCTTCCCCTGAAGAGCCTCCCAGGCCTGTATCTGTTGGCACCTGAGCAGCTCCTGTGGAAGTGTTCATCACTTAATGAACTGCAGGGAGCCAGACCTCCTATCCTTCTTCTATGTCTGGTGCCTCTGATAAGGTCCTTACAGAAGCAAACACCTCAGGCATTTCCTTCCCATTGTCACACATATTTGCTTTTGCAATGGGAACTTTTTTGGTCAACACTGCTGGCATTTTGGTATGTCCCAGAAATAAGTGGCTTAAAAGTACTGAAGTAAGGCCTGTGAATGAGTTCACACACATTCACCCAAGCCAAAGCCCCATCTACAGGTCTAACTTCTGCACTGAGGGACTAGAGGGCTTCAGAGGCAGAAACAAACAGCTGAATGTTCAAAGCTGATGAGGAAGAAAATTTGCTTCAAGTACAAAAATTTCCTCTTCAGAAACTTTACATCATATTTCTTACACTAGTTTTTTTTTCTGTAATAATATAATCTTGGCAATATTCCATCCTTCTCTACTTTTTAAGACAATGTTTTAACATTAAAAAAATACAACATAATGGTCCCAAGATCATTAGATCATTTTATACTTTTTAAAAACACTCAAGCCAAGCTTGGGAGTGCACTCAGTACCCAGAGGGCAAGGCAGGTGGATTTCCATAAGTTCTAGGCCAGGCTGGAGATTCCAGCTAGCAAGGGCTATTACAGAAACAAACAAATAAACAGGAACTATGGGGGTGTCTGGGTGAGTAAAATACTTGCTATGCAAACATGAGGAACTGAATTTGGACCCCAGCACATGTGTAAAATCCAGATGTGGCAGCACACATCTGTAACCTCAGTGCTTGGGAGGTGGAGACAGGTAGATCCTGGGATGCACTGGCCAGCTAGTCTGTCTGAAGCTGAATTACAAGTTCATCGAAAGACCCTTACTCAAAAAATAGGGAGAGCAACAGAGGAAGAAAGTTGATATTAGTCTCTGGCCTCCACACATGCATGCTCTGGAGAGAGCACTTAGACACACTCATGTATACACGCACACGAACACACACACACACATACACACACATGTTCACATGCGCAAATATTGAGGCTGTTGAAGAACTCCTTGAAAAGGCTTTGGTAATCCTCAGTGTTCCTCAGATTTCATTTTAAGAACCAGCAACAGAGACTGACAAGGATTTCAGCAGTATGCTAAGTTTACAATTTTTTTTTCCAGTTCTGAATGCCAGAGGTGCAAAGCAAAGGATATACATTTAACTGAAAAGTATTAGGGGACAACAAAATGGACATAAAATATTTCAAAATGCAGGTGGAAGTGGTTGGAAGCTATTGGTATCTGTAAGCAGAATGCTAAGACCTCAGTATTCAGTAGCTTTTGTTTTTAAGGTTGGGAATAAACTTCTACTTCATAATAAGTCCCTGCCTTTTATGGAGCCATCGGAGGCAGAGTAAAAAGAAAAATATCTTTAAGTCTTCCAAGGTGATACATTTAGTGCTCCCACATGGATTCAGTTAGTCCTAGGCTTGCAGTTGTCCAGGTTACCACCTCCTGTTTATTCTCATCCCTCAAGCTCCTCTCTCTGCCCTGGGGGCTCATGGTGAGGACTGCATGAATGGCCAGACTTTTCCTCATAAGGTCATCTTCGGAAGGCTGTGTCCCTTTATAAAAGACCCCCCCCATGGAGCCTCTAGCTACTTCCTTTTGCTCCCTTGGTCCCTCTTGCTTGTTGCTTTGGCCCAGTAGTTGTTCTCCAACACTGTTGCTGGTTCCTCTACATCTGTACTCTCCCTGCCTCTGTGATTCATCTCTTTGTAAACCAAATTTCCTATTTTTCCATATTTCGGCTTTCCTAGTGGATACTCATTAAGAATTATTCACTGGGCTAGTTAGAAGATGGCTCAGCTAGTACACACACTTGTTCCAAAAGCGTGAGAAATGGAGCTCTGTTCCAGGAACCCCTGTACCGGAAGCTCAGTGTGATGGTGCACACTTGTAATCCTGGTGCTTTGGACACTGAAACAGGCATATCCCGGGGCCTGCCTACCTAGTCTGCTTGGAAAGCCCTGAGTCCCTCAGATCTACACTAGTGGCTGATGAGACACCATTCTTCCAAGGTCATTGCAAACAAACTAGCACAGAATAGCCTAGGTTGGTGGAGCTCAGAGCAAGGCTTGGCACAATGACTGGAATCAGCTGAAAGAGATTGTGGAGGACAATGTGAAATCTGCATAGATAAGAAGGAATAGGACGGGATAAGAGATGGGACTTGCCTGTCAGCCACCCATTTAGTTTAAACCCATACAATGCTGCTTTCCCTCACCTAATCATGTGGTTATTTGACTTAATAGGAAGAATAACCAGTTAATCCGGTCCCTCAAGCCTCTGCAGGCTGGCTCCAAGAGATTAGGGACCAAAATGATTGCTGAATGACCTTTTATGAGTAGTTTGTATCTGAGATCAATTATATATATATTTGCTACTTTAAAAAGAGACCTCTTTAAGTTCTTGACCCTCAAGTGACTGATGAGCTGAGAGGGTTTGATATGTAGGGGCCCAACTCATCTGAGGAGCAGGAGAGGAGGGAGATGAGGAAGAGGAAGGGAGGAAGGGAGAGACCAGGAGGGGAGAGGGGACTGTAATAGAGATGTAACTTGAAAAAAATAAATTAATCAAAAACAATGGTTTGCCTGATGTGGTGGTGCACACCTTTAATCCCACCACTCGGGAGGCAGAGACAGGTGGGTCTCTATGTGTTCAAGGCTAGTCTGGTCTTCAAAGTGAGTCCAGGACAGTCAGGGATACACAGAGAAACTGTTTTGAAAACCAAAACCAAACAAACAAATGAAAAATAGACATTAAAAAAAGGTTAACTAAGCATAAAAATATAAACATAAAAAATATTTTCAAATGATAACTTACCAAAGGCATACTTGCCTTAATGCCATGAGATGAAAAAATGGTCTTAATTTCATGTTAGAATGTTACACTGTAGGTTGCCTCACATCCTCTTGGATATCCATTTATAAGTATTCTTCTTATATGTAAAGAATATTTTCGTTGTTTGGTATTATAAATGCAGTTAAGAGATTTAAAATGTGAGTAAATTAAGGGTTACTATAGTTCAAACTTGTTTTCTAAATCTATAAGAGTTGAAGTAATTTGGAGCTTAAAATAAAATATTTGAGCAGGGTGGTGTTCGCTCATGTCTTTAATCCCAGTAGTGACATGAAGATCACTATAGAGTTAGTTGTCTTCTAAATTCTAGAGTTACAATGAACAGGGTGGTGATGGTTCACACCTTTAACCACAACACTTGAAAGGAATACACCTTTAAACCCAACACATTGGAGACAGAAGTAATCAGATCTCTGAGTTCAAGGCCAGCCCCACACAGATCAAGTTTGAAATAGATAAAAACTTAGATCCAGGAGTGGTGGATCCTTAATCCCAACATTTGGGAGGCACACACCTTTGATCTCAACACTTGGGAGGCAGAGGCAGGCACATAAGATTTACAATGATTTAAGTTTAAAAGCCGCTTGGAAAAGGCAAGCTGAAATTCAAAGTGAATTGTCCTTTGTGATCTCAAAATATATACACTTAAAGGTATATTTAGTTCCAATTTTCAAAAGAATTTTTCTAAAATCTCAATTGAAAGATAATACTTTTCTATTGTCAAAAAACCCAATTTGCTCTAGGAAAGATGTTACCTGCCAAAAAAGCAACACCTAAGAGTTAAGACAGGGCAGGGTTCTGTTCTTACTTTTCTAGGAGATTAAAAGCATCTAACTAAGGAATCCAGGGACAACTGGACAACTGAAACTTCTAAAGAAAAGGGACCCAACACCAAAGAAGACAAGAGAAGTAGCCCAGATGATCCAGCCTCACAGACTACCTCAATAACTGTTTCCTCAAAAATCTATATCCAGAATAACTTCAAAACAGCTAGCTAAAATGGTCCAGCCTCATAGACTGTTCCAGCCAGAACTTCAGATAAGCCCTGAACTTTCCCACTCAAAGTTCAGCTTCTTACTACAAACTTCTCAGGACATTTAAATAGCTGAGCACAAAAAAGACTGGAAAAAACTTCTTAACCAATTTTCCATTCTTATTTGGGCCCTCCAATACGTTTCCTACATCTCACATTAGCAGGAAGCAGTTTTGAGAGACATGCCATTCTCAGAAGGTGGGGTGGGTGATTTTTTTTTTGTGGTCATTTTATGGGTTATAGATGTTTGTTGTTATTTAGGGGTATTGGTTACAAGTTATTAAATGGTCTTGTTAAACAAGGTTTAGGGGGTTAGACCCAGGGATTTCTGTTTTTCTTTTCTCTATCCTTCTTTCTCTCTTATGTAGAGGGAAAAGACTTGGAAAAAAAAGGTGGGGGGGGGGGTAAGGACATGATATAGGAATGATAAAGAAAAGGCAAGCTAGCCATTGGGCCAGAAAAAGCCCTTGCTTTTGTCCAAAATGGCTTTAGCCAAAATGGACAAAACTTGGAAGCACATAAGTCGACAGCCTAGCTCTGCCAAGACAGGGTGGGAAAGTCCTTCATAATTCCTGCTTCACAATTAGTGTCTGTCTGAGATACTGGGTCTAAAAGCTGAAGATAGATACTCTAATGTTATATAGAGAAATTGGGAACTGCCCAGGCAGCCAATTGACTGTCATTTCTTAGTTTGGAAGCTGCTGGGTCTGCACTTCCTGTTTATTCAGATGTATTTATACCTCTCAGGTCTCTGATGTGGTTGAAGACTAGATAGCTATAGTCTCACAGTTAAGTTTTAAGTTGTTTAGGAATTAAAAGGATGTTCTAGATCTAAGAAGATGTTTTTTTTTTTTTATTTTTTTTTTGGTTTTTTTGGACAGGGTTTCTCTGAATATCTCTGGCTGTCCTGGACTCGCTTTGTAGACCAGGCTGGCCTCGAACTCACAAAGATCCGCCTGCCTCTGCCTCCCAAGTGCTGGGATTAAAGGCGTGCGCCACCACCGCCCGGCTAAGAAGATGTTTTTAAGTTGGTAAAGCAAGTTAGGATGGAAACTGAGTTAGGTATAGAATTTTAACCTCTCTGAGATAGGTAGATAATAGAATATTATCATTAGTTGTAAAATACATATGGTGTGGACATTGGGAGTGTATGTTATACTGTATAATTTTCATAATTGCTCCCTAATTGTTCTTATTATTTTATAATATATTTATTGTTACAAGAAAAAGAGCTTTCATTGGACTAAAAGGGGGAGCTGTTGGGGAGGAAGATATACCTTAAATTAAAAAAAGTAAAAAAAAAAAAAAAAAAAAAAAAGAAACTTGTTCAAAGTTTTTTCTCTAATCATTAATGTTTTAAATATTTCTTACTCAGGTGGCACCTTTGCTGTACATGGACATTCATTTTCCTTTCCACTGCAGGTTAGGACTGTTGTTCCTTGAAATCTTGTTTAATCCCTTTTCTAGTGTGGCAGAGGTCTCCCCAAAGGCCAGGTCCTTTCTAATTCACAAACTTGAGCCCTTAAACTTTAGAGGTGATTTTTGGAGAAATTATAGCGGCAGGAGCCTAATGCTGAGACCCTTACCACCAGTGGCTAGTCTTCTCCATCTTCATGTGTCTTATTCAGAAGTGTGATGTACATTTGGTCTCATAGAGGTTAAGTGAATTGTCACTACTCAAGCACAGCTGGAGAGAGCTAGGAGTGCCTCAAAATGGCTTTAAACATAGCAGCGCCCTTTGGAAAGACCCCGCTGAGACTTGCCTTAATTCTCTTACAGAAGTGAACCTCTAGCTCACTGCTTCTCTTTCCAGCCCTTAGCTCTGAACCCAGCTGTCTGCTCTTGTTCTGGAGGATTGGGATCATTAGCCATCCTAACTAGCTCCAGGATCTAGAATCTCTTTCCATCCTAAGTCCCTTTCCCAGCCCACACCTCTCCCAGCTATCACACATGTGATGCAAAATCAGGATGCTGGATATTGGATCCATCCCGAGGGCTCTGCACTGTTTAGCTTTGCAGAGGTTCAGGTGGAAATCTAACTCCTTTGTAGCCTTCTTCGGTAGCAGTGGGAGTTAGGAGGCACTGGCCGGGTTCCCCTCTTCCCTTCATTGCTCACACACAAGTCCCTGGTGGCTTAGTATAGGAGCTGTGACAACAGGACAGAGCATCACTGCCCTCCATAATTAGCCAGGCAAAGGAGAGTGCTGTAATATCAGAGTGATGACAACACTCTCGCAGCTCATAAATTATTCACGCTGCTGAAGTGGAATGGCTGTCATGTTCGAAATAGGTCATTTGTGCTAGAGCTGTTAGAGCTGAAATTTTCACAGCAATGGTAATAAATCCAAGGACGCTGGTTTAAGCAAATATCTAAAGAAAGTAGATTTTGCCACCAATCCTGTAGGCAAACATCTCTTACTGGATCCCAGCTATGTGTTCAGTAGGCAGCAGGCTGAAACAGCTGTCTTCTGGTAGGGATGGAACTGGGGGTGGAAGGCTCTATTTCAGCATCTTCTTTTGTGGACTGTATTCCAAACAGCCTCAAGAGGCTACTTGAAAAAGATAAATGTGAACACCTGCTCTCCCTTGCTTCCTGAACACAGAGGATGCTAAGCCAGAATAAGGATCAGCCCTCAGCAGGTTCTAAATAGTCCACCCCTCAGCCTCCGGTACCGAATTTACAGAGGAATTCAACTTCCACAGCTGAAGGCCTTGTGTCCTGCAGGTTCATGTCTGATTTTCAGACATATGGGCCTCTTTCTGAACCGGAATGCACTGGCCTCTTGTCCAGCAGTGGATACATTATTCAACTCAAGTGCTTGGTGATGGAAAAATACTGGACTGTCTATTTCAGCATTTGGGAGAGTTCCTGTTATGGTAATAGGTTCTTTTAATTTTTTTTTGTTTGTTTGTTGTTTTTGTTTTTAGGCTACAAAGAGGGAGGGGCTGTAGCTCAGTGATAAAACACTTGCCTAGTACCCTCCTCAAGGTCCTGAGTTTGACCCCCACCACTAAAAAAGTGATGTGTTCCAACACAAAGCCCCTCTGCAAAGGACCGTGTTACAGAAAGAAGCAATTGAAAACGGCATGTGGGATCTGAGTTGAAATAAGAGTGAAAAAGCTGGTTGCTGACTCTTGACTGTTGAATGGATGTGTGACTGAGGCAGACTGTCACATCTCCTTGGGGAAGAGTAAAATGGGGTTTCAGGGAGACCCCTTTGCTTTCTGCTTTGAGGAGGAATAAATCAATGATCCCCGTAGGTCTCCTCCAGCTGAGAGTCTGTGATGTACAATGTCGGACCCAAAGGCCGGAAGGGCAAGCCTTAGTATTGGGTGTGGAGCGTGCCAAAGACTGAGAGTGTATCCAGAGGTGGTATGTATACACAGTTCTATGATTAGCATGTTTATCATACACAGCTCCCCGTGATGGAAAGCTCTTACCTGCAGATGTTCACCTCCAAGAATGTGCACAGCTGTTCTAGCCCTTTCTCCCTCACCTCTCCCTGGTCCTCCCTGGAGAGTTTCCAGCAGCTAGTAATGCATTGCTGAACTCCTGGTTTTCTGGCACAGTCTACAGAGAGATTTTTTTTTTTTTACAGCCTCAATTCCCACAAACTAGAGATACATCATGGATAATCTCTATGTATATTTATGCTGCTTAACAGTCAACATTTAAATAGATATTTCTTGAGTCTCCACTATTTTGAATATTTAGAGGACTTCCTGAAGCGATCCACAATTTCTATAAGCTTGACTGTTTGCACCTGACTCCTGATTCCCAGTTGAAGAAATGCTCTCCTCAGTTCATGCTGGCTCCCCCAGCCCACACCAGCTCCCCTCCCCTGCCAGCAGCCACCATCATCTCAAGAAACAAAGAGCAGGGTTATCCTTCAAGATACTCAAGCCAAACTTAGTCTTGTTCTTGCCTACTCCTCCCACTACACATACCTGGCTCCATCACAGTAGGCTCCAACACAGTAGGGTCTGATTGACTTTCTCTCAGTTGTCATCTGGATTATTTTAATGATGTTCTGATTGGTTGCTTACCTTTACATTTTATGCTTTATTTATTATTATTATTTTTAAAACTTTTATCAGAGCTTTGTGTGTCCTAGTTCCCAGGCTGACCTGGAACTCATTATGTAGCCAAGGATGACCTTGAACTTCTGATCCTCCTGCCTCCATCACCTGATTGGTTGAAATTACAGACACGCACTACCAAGCCAAGTTTATCAAACCCACTGCTTCCTCCATGCTGAGAAGTCAGTCTACCAACTGAGCTCTGTCCTGAGCCCCTCTTCTTTACTGTCAAGAGCACAGTCAGAATATGTCTTTTAGAAGGTAGGTCAGATACCATCATTCATCTGAGCACTGGCCAATGACACCCATCTCACACTAAGTACAAACTTGAGTCTCCACAATATCCTACAGGGCTCTGGAAGCGGTGGAGTTCCCAAGCCCCAAGTTCTTCAATCTCATCTGCCACTCTGCCGTGTTCCCACTGTGCAGCAAATGCAACAGCCTCTTTGCTATTCCTGGAACACTCTCCATTTAGACAGCCACAGGGCCAGACTTGACTTTCCTCAAGCTTCTGGCACCAGTCAGCCAATCCCTCCCAGGCCACCATGCCTGTTCCGTCCCATCCTGCACCTCATTTGTCAACAACACTTCTCTCTCTTAATACATGCCATTTCTGCATCTTTTCTTGTCTGCGTCCCTCCTCTCTGACACTGTGTGACTTCACCAGATCTGGGACTTTATTATAGTCACTGCTGTATCCCAGGAGCCAGAATAGAACTGAACTCAGCATATGGCAGACTTCCAATGACAGTCTTTCAATGGTGGAAAAAATAGTTCATAAGTTCTTCAGGAGACCACATCTGCCGTGGGTGGCATTCCTGTTGAGGAGTCTCAGTGAGGGCTAATCACAAAACATTTATGCAGAGATCCCAGGAACCATTCCCAATTAGGCCGGAATTCATAGAAAGAATCCCAGTATCTAAAGCTTGCACATGCTGTTAGTACAAGAGTCCCAGCAAGAGCAAAGTGATTCTAAAGACAAACATTTGTGTCCCTCCTTTCAGCCATCCGGCTTTGAAAAGATGGATCCCAGGAATCCCACGCCTAGGGAAGGAAAAGGCTGAAAGCTTGGCATCAGCTACAGGAGGAGCTTGCCTCTCAGAAAGAGATTCTATACAGTTCTGACAATTTGCTAACCTACCTTCCAAAACAGATAGGATTTGAGACAAGATGGATCAGTGATGGGCGGGACCATACCTTGACCAGGACTGCTAAACAGCGTCCACTTCTAAACAGCGTCTATCTTCTATTTAACCTGAAACCTCATGTCTGCACTCCTGAAGACAGACTGAGGGTCACTAGACCTGTTTGTTCCTTCTCCCAATGTGGCTACATTCAGTAAACATTCTTTCTCTGCTTTTTGCTTACTCATCTCTATAATTGTTGTATAGGGGACTGGTGGACAGGACTATCTTGGTGGGACTTCCAGACCCAAGACTTTGACACTAAACACTCCAGTAACACTAGGAAGAATAATATTGTTCTAAAGTTGTGTTATATAGAGTCCATCTTGATCAGGGCCTGCTCCCTAAAATAGAATCTGTCTTTTGTGGAAATTTGGTTCTCTTATGTTAGATTTATGAGGCTCATGAGAAAGACTGCATAGACTTACAGAAATTTATTATTTGAAGGAGAATAGTTCTGAACTACCTTTTCAAATATTGTTATGTATATTCATATAGGTCTATATATGCATACGTAGATAGTTGTGGTAAAACTTACATAATGTTTAGAATCTCAGCTCAACAGTGAAGAACAGTTGCTGCTGTTTCAGAAGACTAGAGTTGGGGTCCCATTAGACATGCTGGGAAGTTTACAACTGCCTGTAACTGTAGTGAGAATTCTGGAATTTTGGTTTCTTTAAAAAAACACAGAAATATTATAAGAATATGTTTTCATTTTAATCCCAGGTTTAGGGAGGTGAGACTGCTTCAGACTGTCCACAGCAGCTGACTATGATTTGTCTCATGCTCTAGCAAAGGTGTGGTTTTGCCAGCTGCATATAGTTTCTGGAACTGTGTGTCATTTGGAATTCTGGGAACTTTTCAGAGGGTATATAAATGCTAGGGCCCTGAGAGGCAGGATTGGCGGTTGTTGGTTATTCAGAGTGGTTGGTGGTGGTTTGTTAGTAGTTATGCTCAAAGAAGAAACAGGAAGAAAGAAATCAGATTTAAGGATCGCTATCTCTCTCCTCTCTCCTTCTTTCTCTCCTATGTAGTGATAGGGGGTGGAACTGGGGGGATAAAGGGTGAGAAAAAGAAGAACCCACAAAGTCCTGTCTCCATGGGTCCTGACATGCTCTGTTGGACTCCTCTGGCACATGTGCTCAGGTGCAGGTACCCACACACATAATTTAGTTAAAACATTGCTATAGCAGGACTAGAAGACCCATCAGCAATATAAATAATGACAGAGAGGCTATTTAAGATCTCAAAGCTTAGGCCTTTTCCTGGGCAGTCTCCTGACTACTCTAACCTGACAAATCCTGGCACTATATCTTACCATGTGGCCAGGTTTACCTCTCTGCTGTACTCTGGTCCATCTGTTCACCCCTGTGTCTACTGGTGAATCCCTTGCCTCTGATTTGTCTGTCCAGAAGATCTGCCTTCCACTTCCTGCCCAGATATTGGTCTTCAGCTCTTCATTACAGCCAATAGGCAAGTGAGGAGGGATAAATAGTTACAAAATTTGAGACTGGTGATGGCCCATAGTAGTAACAATACCAAGATCTGGCTAGTGTTTAGCTCTCTGCAGGTACAGAATTAACAATTGAACATACAGCCGGGCAGTGGTGGCGCACGCCTTTAATCCCAGCACTTGGGAGGCAGAGGCAGGCGGATCTTTGCGAGTTCGAGGCCAGCCTGGTCTACAAAGTGAGTCCAGGACAGCCAGGGCTACACAGAGAAACCCTGTCTTGAAAAACCAAAAAAAAAAAAAAAAAAACAATTGAACATACAGAGAAACACCTTCACACGCTGCACCCTAACACATTGTAACAATTTTCAATGCATGGTTCAGTAAGTTTGTCTTCAGAGACCTGCAACTGATCTCCAGAGCTTTCCCTTTGCAAAACCAAAGCTCTACGCCCTATAAACTTTTTATCTCCTACACCAGCCCTGGGAACTAGTGACTTATTGTTTCAATGAACTTCACCCCTTAAATTCATCATATAAGTGGAATCATGAGCTATCGACCTTTGTTGAGGTTGATTTACTTTCCATAATATATTATCCTTAAGATTTATGCACATTTGAGCCTGTGTCAGGACTTCATTCCTTGTGAAGACCAGCTAACATGCCATTGTCTGTACTCACTATATCTTGTATCTCTCTCAATGGATACTAGAGCTGCTTGTACACTACCTTTTGGGTATTGTGAATAACACTGTTATGAGGATAAATGCACAAACATCTCAAGGCCCTGCTTTCAATTCCTCTGGTTATATATCCAGTAGTGGGGTACCCAGATCATATGGTAACTCTGTTTCTAATGCTTTGAAGAGCTGTTTTTCTGCTGCCGGCAGCCGCGACACCACTTTACACTCCAGTTGACTTGGATTCCCACCACAGTGCACAAGAGAGAGCTTCCTGTCTTTTTAGTAGTGGGGTTTTCTTCCCCTGTAGCCTGTGAGAACTTCCCAAAGATGCTTAATAGAACTAAACATTCCTGCTTCTTCTAGCACTTAGCAACAAGGAGCTTGTAGCTCTGTCTATGTGTGTGTGTGTGTGTGTGTGTGTGTGTGTGTGTGTGTATGAGAGAGTGAGAGGTAACTTTTAGCTTTCTCTTGTCATTCCCATTTTGCAAAGACTTCTCAAATTAACATGCATGTGAGCAGACGTACTCGGATCTGCCTCACAGACTAGGGGTAGTGGGAGAGAGCTGGTACTGTGTGAGGATGATAAAGATGGGGCTAACTCCGTGTAATCCTTTAACAGAACGATATTGTGGGTTCAGTCTTGTTTCTGTGGAAGGTGCTGCTTAAGAGCCAGCACACTGCTCCTTGGTAAACTGGGGCATCTCCGTGTGGGAAAGCGTAAAGGAAGACAGCTTGGAGTTGAGCCTGCACATCAGCCATTCATCACAAGTAGGTCCCAGGGACCTGTGAATCCAGAGTTGAGGGGAGAGAGAAGTCTCTGTGGAGGAATAACCAGGAAAAACTCTGAGCCTCTCACACATGAGATCTTCTTTCAGCTTCTTTATTGGTGGACTGGGAGACAGGAGCACTGATCTTCCTGTGTTTCTTTTCTTTCATGATATTGGCTTCTCTCCCTTCGCCCACCCAGGACAGTCTGTAATTGAAGTGCTAACTTAAAAAAAAAAATCTTTCCAAATGGTATTAAAAAGCAACACAATATGATGACACGTATTTCCTCTAAAAGAACATAAAATTAGCCCCAGGGGATAAATTCTTGTCACATGGGACTTTCATAAAGAGAAGGCACAAATATGAAACCAGTGCTACAGAAAAAGGTAATTAAGACATTCCCAGTGACCAAAAGAGAGGCAACATGACTTGGAAGGTCCTGGAGGGCCAGCTCAACAGTTAAGAGGGCTTACTGCTCCTGCAGAAGACCAGAGTTCGGTTCTCAGCATCCATTTGACAGCTCACAACCATCTGTAACTCTGCTTCCAGGAAATCGAACACCTGGCTTCCGGGGGCATGTGCACACATACTGCACATATAGACATCCAGGCACATACACATAAATAAAAATACGTATAAAGAATGACTTGGAAGTTAATGGCCTACATAGACCAGGGAGCAATAGTCTTTCTCTCTACAGAGGAAGTTAATAAATATTTTAGGCTTTGTGGGTGGAGAGGTTAAAAATGAGAAAATGATCCAGAAATACAGAATGACAAAGAAAATAGCACTTCACATAGTTCTAACTGACAAGTTCAAAATATGACAGTAACCGAGAACTTCTTTTTCCTAGTAATAGCCTTCTCCAAAGACAAAAATAGAAAACATTATCTTGGGATAATGTTTTGCTTACTTGGGTTCAAGACTGGTGAGTCTTATCACTGCATCAGCTACAGCCGTGAAAGCAGTTCCGTCTTGCAGGCTGTGCAGAAGAAGCAGGCAGTAGGCCGCCCTTGGCCTGAAGGCTATGGCTTTTCAACCTCTGTGCAGACCAAGAGCACCGAGAAAGACACTGACTCATTGTGAGTAATTCTGACATTCCTTGGGAGTCTGAAGCATATAGCCCTGTCTTTCAGTGCATATCAGCAATGCTAGGAAGACTCATTGGTTTTCTCTTTGTGTGTATACATGCATGTACAAGTACTTGTGTGTGTGTGTGTGTGTGTATATATGCAGAGACCAGAGGTCAATGTTGAATGTCTTCCTGTATTTTATAATTATCATTGTTTAGACAGTCTCTCATTCAACTAGGTGATCACCAGTTTGTCAGGGTTGGCTGGCCAGTAACCCCTAAGGATCCCCTGTTTCTGCCTCCTTAGTGTTGAGTTTCCTGTGTGTGTGTGTGTGTGTGTGTGTGTGTGTGTGTGTGTGTGTGTGTGTGTGTGTGTGTGTGTGTGTGTGTGTGTGTGTGTGTGTGTGTGTCTGTCTGTGTGTGTGTCTCTGTGTGTGTGTGTCTGTGTGTGTGTGTGTCTGTGTGTGTGTCTGTGT